>JAUUEB010326006.1:0-12685 GCA_032362205.1 Clione limacina
GCCATAAACCCCTGTGACCGCCTAGCTTGGCGTGGAAGATTGAGACAAGTCAAGCGGGCCCTACCCTCTGTAGAGGACTAATCCCGGCCCGTACAAATAAACATGGATATGATGATGATGATGATTCAAGATATAGTGAATCTTGCCCTTACTCTACTCTAGTTTCTGATTAATTAATTCATAATATCTCATTCTTTTTTATCATAGTGCAATGCTTAACTAACATGACAATATGATATATTTCAGAACCAGACCAGTTGTTAGAGTGTATGCTAGCCTCAAACTTGACCCTGGAGATATCAACTTAAACTCAACGTCTTGTGTTTTGCACAATAATACAAGAGTGCCGTGGTCAGTAAACTGTTAAATTAAGCCGTTTATTTTAATTAAAGTCTTATTTGTAAAGTTCTTTCTTGTAATCATAATGGTTTTTTGTTATATGCTGTGAGCATAAGTATCACTAGAATAAGAAAAATGAATAAATTACTCTCAATGTCATTATTGAATTCCCTTCTTGCCACATTTGCAATTTCCATGACATTGTATATCTAGATTTATTGATACAGAACTACAAACAGAAACCATTGATATATTTTCATGATCATTTACTATGGTAATCAAAAAGCCAGAATCAGTGAACCTACTCCAGTCGGAGTGAACTAATAATGAGGAAGAAGAAAAGTAGGCTGATCTTTGGTAATTTTATCTCCAAATTTGCCTTTTCTTCCCACATGAATAAATTCCTCTTCAAATTTGTCATATAATTCAGTTGTATGACTCAAGTCATTTCTGGCTGCTTCTAGGGCTATAATGTAAACAATATATTGTGTTATTTAATATTTAATATTGAGTGATGTGGAGGCTGTGAGATCGATCTTAGCTTATTGGCGTTGACTATCAGCAGATATCAATAATCCTTGACAGAGCTTAATACTTTATTTAATGGCATTATTGTAATTAATGATATTAAAAATTATTTAAAAATCTTCTAATACTTGTAATTGTTTTGGCAAAAAACAATTAAGATGCTGATGACCTAAGCGCAGAGAGGATGAATGTATCAGAGCCGATGAAACTGATTTCTTTTAATAAATTTTGTAAGTTTTAGTGACATAACTACATAAATATTTACTTTAGATTTACTGCTTTAAATTGACTTTGAAGATATTGTTATTATGTTTTTGTCTTTTCATAACTTACAGCAAAATATTAGAAATTTGTCTAATCTTAGGTCTTAATAAATTTCTGCTTTGCCCACACTTTACTTTCTTGTACTATTTATTTTAGACTCTGTCTAACCATGAAACTAATTATGCAAGTTATGTTGTTTTAAACAATGCACAGCAACCTTTTTAGCAGTATAGATTATAGATTTCGTCTGTATGAAATCCTCGAAATTCCCTCTTTTACTTTTTTGTTCAATGCAAGGATGGCCAACCCTCATACAGACTTGGTTAAAATGCCACACAGGCTTTTAATGAGTGTCAGATTTCCACTGTGGAAGGATGTGTTTCTATTGTGGTCCGACAGGTTTACTTCTTTATTATGAAGTAATTCAAATAAACACATTGCTTATCCAACAGCATATTATTTTTACAAATAAAAATAACTATATTTATGCATAATATAAAAAAGAAACATAAAAAAATGCTTGAAATTATCAAAAATGTACTTGCCATGTAATAACTTGTTTTTTTCTACCCACAAAGAACTGGCGAATGATGGAATAAATGGGAATAGATTTGAACTTCACACTCAATTCAGATTTGTATTGATAAGTATTTCGCATAGTTTGAGTGGATAGTTATGTGATAATCCTTGTTTTGATCTAGGCAACAGAGTGTTCTATAAAATAAAGTTAAAACTCGACATCTCAACATAAGACAAAACAAGATCCTATTTTACCCTTTAAAGTTGAATTTGCTATTAAGTAAAATGCTCTTATAAAAGTTATTCTTTATTCTGTGTAATATACTATTGTCCCCAACATAGATGGTCTTTCTGTTTGCCAGAGTGTAGATAATGGTTAAATGCTTTAACAGTAACAATATAATCAAGATTAATCTTCTTTTTGTAGAAACCTTTGATATAAGATGATAAAAATTCATGATACATAATTGCCATAACACCATCATTAGGTTAAACTAGGGACCTTGTAGTTCCAAGTAAGGAAACAAAAAACTAGCCACAGAACGTCAGAATTATAGAGACAACTTTAGGGGAATATGAATATTTTAAAATTTCAAAACATAACGCAAAATGTAATGAATGATAACAAAATCTGTTTATTCAATGAAACAATTCAAGCAACAACAAAGTCTGTATTATCTCAGCAGTCATATAATGACAATATTGCACAGTTATCATAACAACAAAGAAAACAAACAAAAAGGCACAATTAACTAGATTTGGATTACATACATAAAGATCTACAGTTGAGAACAGCAAATCCAATAAAAAATCTGAATTGTTTCTTCTTTATCTTTGTCATTTTGTAACGGATTATTATTTATCTTAAAGATAAATGCTGTGGTAAAAGATAAACATTAACATTGGAAAAAGTCATGCCATTTGTTTTAAAATCTGAACACAGTTCAACTTTCTGATAAAAATAATCAAATACAAAAATGAATAACTTTCCAATGATGATCAAAGACACAACACACACAGACACTTATGCATACAACAAATAAAATGTATGTTGGTTTGTTTCTTTTGTTGGTCAGTATATATGTTTTGTTTAACACTTGTAATCTTTGCTACAAAGTCAAATCTGGGAAACAAAAACATTTCCATCTAGCTGTTCCCAACTGTAGGCTCTTTTTAGATCTGATATTAGTGACAATTTGATACAAGCAAAGTATAACATTAAGTGGATTCAACTGCACATGAAAAATAAAAAACAGATGTAAAATCAGTATGGTTGGAAAGTGTACCCGTAAATGTTAGTAGGTGGGTACTCAGTCTCTATCCAACTGAGCGAGTGTTCATAACAGATTATAACAACCATAATAGATGTCAACAAGACATAAATAATAGAAAATTATGTAATAACAAAAACTAAAAAAAATAATATATCCATCACAATATTTTTTATAGCAAAAAAAGTAATATTCTTATGTCAACATTATCATAGCATTTGATCAATACATAGAGGAAATTGTATAAAATTGCATATATTGGTGAAATCTTCACAAAGACAGTATTAAATAGTATATTATATGGCTTAATGCACATTTGATCATCTATCATTACCCTGATTGACCCAATAGTTACACGCATGTATCCTATAATCATCAATATTGACATGCATGTAGCCTATAACCATCTTGACACGCATGTAGCCTATAATAATCTTGACACGCATGTAGCCTAGAATCATCTATACATGCAGGTAGCCTAGAATCATCTATACATGCATTTAGCCTAGAATCATCGATACACCCATGTAGCCTAGAATCATCTATACATGCAGGTAGCCTAGAATCATCTATACACGCATGTAGCCTATAATCATCTTCACATGCATGTAGCCTATAACCATCTTGAGACGCAGGTAGCCTAGAATCATCTATACACGCATGTAGCCTATAATAACCTTGACACGCATGTAGCCTATAACCATCTTGACACGCAGGTAGCCTAGAATAACCTATACACGTATGTAGCCTAAAATCATCTTTGGAGGCACACAAGAAGACTGCCTGTTGCAATCACAATCTCAATCAGTCTTACAAAAGCTTATATCTGTCTATTGTCTGGTATTCTTAACACACACTACTTGGGTGATTTAAGAGAGTTCTTGCCAATTGATAACCCTTGACAACACATTTATTCCCTGGAAGAGATTTGAACTCAGAAGCTCTCAATCTGAGAATGGAAGCCCAGTCCTAAAAATGATACTCTTAGATATCTCCACTCCTTTAATACATCAGTTCTCAGTTTATTCAATTCAATTCAGTCTAATCTGATCACAGTCATTCACAATAGGTAAAACCAGTTTTGTTATTGTTAGCAGGAAAAACAACTGGTTTGTAGTGCAATAACAACATAAACACACATTCATAAATAAACAATATTCAACAAATATGTCTCAGCTGTCAATGCAATCATTTTCTCACTAGTGTTAAGAACCAAAATAAAATATCACAACTGATTGCTCAAAAACAATAACAGCACACAGAAAAAAGGCTTATACACACTCTAAAATTGTTCATTGCATAATAGGTCAGAGGTCATGCCTCTAGGGAATACAGGTTTGACATCATCATTAACACAGGAACAAAATAAACTGCACATCTATTGTTTGTACCGATAATCTCTTTGTTAAAAGACTCAAAACTTAGTTTTTGCTGTCTTTTACGGGTTAATCATTTCCTATTAATGAATTATAACTAACTTTATTAGGGAATAAATATTAAAGACACATTTTTCAAAATAATGTTTTACAAAGAAATCTTTGTTTACTAAAAAGAGCATTTGTGTATTTCAAATAGAGCAAAGACAGTAAAATTATGAAGGTTACAAGCAAATGAAGTGTCATGAGCGCCTTTGCTCTATAGCTTCTTTTTATAAAACACAGAATTTATAATTCATCCCTGATAGCAAAATGAACAACTGAATCATGAACAACTGGTGAGCTTGTGATACATTAATCAAGCTCCTTTATTTCCCTCATGTCTTTTTGTGTTAATCTAGAATGATTTTTAAAAGATAAAGTTGATATGCAATTGCAATCAAATTAGAAAAAAAATTGACAAAATAAAAAGGAATAGGAAACGAAAAGAAACAAGGAATTATCATACATATTTTGATTCAACTCTTTCAACGTTAATCTCTCTCTGTCAATGCAATGGCAACAAAGCCAATTAGCTCACAATCGATAATTGTTTACTATCTTTTCAACAAACCAAATCACACAATCATAAAGATTGAGTTGAAGTGCTGTCTACGGTTAATAAATAATTCTATAAAATTAGCTCTAGTCGACAAAACAGGTTTAAGAAATACATGTATGGCCGACTAGTTCTGGAATGATTGGCGTATCTGTGCATACTTGTCCAACTCTTCCTTGGACACAGAGGGCACCAGTGTGTCAAGAGCTGATGAAAAGTCCTCATACCTCACCAACAGTTGACCTTCCTCTTCCTCTGCACCTGAGAGAAAAGAAATAAGGGATTTTATTTCATCAATTGCATCTGATTCTTAGGCTAAAATTCCTTAGTATATATAAGTCTTAAAATAAGTATGCATACCAAGATGAAGAATGTAAATTTCAATATCAGCAGGAGTTAGTCCTGTTCTGTTATATAAAATCACAATAATGAAGTAAAACTGTTGAACTGACAGCCTAACAGTAAAATACGCTAAGGTCTACAAAAGTTTGAAAATTATATGCTTTAGAGACTAAAATTTACTAAAACAGGAACTACTAAATTAACACTTCCGCTTTTGCTTTAAGAATAATTTTCAAATATCTAAATGATCAGACTAAAAAGGTAAAGGTACCTTGTTAAGCATCTACATCAACATATGGTCATCAGACTCAAAGCTAAAACAAATATCTTATAAATGTTAAATACATACAATGGTATTTCATTTTCAAATGAAGGGGATTGCCTCTTCTATGTTGTTTACTTGAATATTAGCAACATAATCAAACATCAAGGAATTTTCTATGCATATCCTGATATTTCTATGTGCAAATATGTCAGGCAGCTTTTACTTTTATATGTGTGCTTGATTAAAAAACCTACCTGCTTCCAGTCTTTCTATCTTGGTCCTCATGGCATTTAACAAGGCATCAGCACAGAGGGCATACAGATCTGCCCCAGTCAGGTTTGGAGGGCATTCTTCTGCTACAATCTTCAGATCAAGGTCAGTGTCAAGGGTAAACCTGGGCAAGAAAAGTGTTTTTTTAAAGTTCATAATGTTGAGCAAAGGTCTGATTTATAAAATGATAAAGCAAACCCGCTTTAAGCAGAAATATGAGTTTAATGCAGGTGTTTCCACAAAATAGCACAGCATTTTACAATAAAAATCGGGGGGGGGGGGGCAATGGGTTTCAAACCTTTGTGACAAGCTATTAAAAAGATCTGTTAGTTTTTTTCAAGTAGCATCTAAGTTTAATACACTTCAAAATGCTCTTTGCATCAGCTATTCACTGTCATTGTTCTATCCTTTCAAAAGAGTTTGTCATCCAGTCACATGACAAGCAGTTTAACATAAGTCAGCTGAGGAAGATCGTCGGATGACGATCGAAAGCTCCTGTCAGAGCTTTAATCCACTACCTCGAAGGTAAATGTCTAAATCATTCTACTTATAGTTTTTCTCTTCTTTGACTTCATTTCAGTCTCCTCTAGACAAGTTTAATTATATTTAAGAGCAGTTCAGGAACATAATAGATTAAGCATGTTTTTTAAGTGACGTTGTAAACCCTGGCTTTCTACTAAGCTTTCTTTTCTGTCACTTCACAGGTATAAAAATCCTACCTGTTTTAGTAGGAAGTAGTAAAAATTGACACTGTTCTGAAGAGAGGGAGAACCTAGATAACATTTAATGGCCAAGGTTAGTCAAAACCTCTGAAACATTTTATAATTGATATAATGTGACATCAACTCACTTGCGAGTGAGAGCCTTCAATATGCTGAGCTGGGATTCACTGTCTTTGCATACTGAGAGATAGAGCAGCTTGTCAAACCTGCCTGGACGTAGCAGAGCTGGGTCTAGGAGATCTGGTCTGTTGGTGGCTCCGATGATGAAGACGTCATGTGACTGGTGAAGTCCATCTAACTCTGCTAGGAGTTGAGACACCACTCTGTGAGAGTGCAAAGGAAGGAAATATGTGATCATTTGATATTGATATCAAAATTTTGAGCATTTAATAATGTCATAGCATAGCCTAGCATATTGGCTCTATTTCAGCCTTTGGCCTCATGCTTAATTTGAGTCTCAATTAAAATCTATATAAAAAAACAGATTGTACATAAGATGAATTAGCCATTTATCCTCCCTTAAGCTGTCAGGAACAGTGAAGCTTGATAAGGATATTATATAAGTAATTCATCTTTTCTTTTATATAATATGATATCATAAAATACAGGGCTAGAAATATACAAAGTAAGAGACCAAATGATGGCATTTAAACTTCCTATATTAAATAATGAAAAAAACAAAATTTATTACGTAGTAGGGAAGTGCTAAGAGACATATAAAACATCTCACATGGTATGATACAATGTTAAATATATTAATCAAGCAGGATCTGACAAAGGTATTTTATCTTCACTTGAACGTCTCCTTCGAAAAAGAAGTAAGTCAACATGGTCTCATTCAAGATTTTTAAAAAAAGAAAGAATATTAAATGTGACATGAATTTTTTTCTTTGAAATCCGTTGTTTTTAAAAAGAAAGAGCTGAATAATGAAGTTACAACTGTGTTTGGGGGTGAGGAAATGGGAACCCATTCCTTTTAACCCTTATCAGGAACAGAAATTTCATCAAAAACATAATAATTTTTGCATGAAATCTTCCTAATTATTTTAGAACACCGTCTCAAATGCATCATGCGAAATTATATAAAAAGAAAAAAAATTGAACCTTTTTGAAAATCAAATCTATGTAATATATACTCTTTTCTTTGATGTTGAATATACTACATACAAATCTTGCTGAACATGAAACAAGTATTTATCTGTAGAACTTGGCTTTAAAATTCCAGCATATATATTTGATCATCTTACCTATCCATGACACCACCAGAGTCTCCACTTTTACCACGATTAGGAGCCAGAGAGTCAAGCTCATCAAAGAAAATAACACAGGGGGAAGCACTCCTGGCTCGCTTGAACACTGAAGATGAAATGATAAAACAAACAAGAACCTAAATTTCTTACTTCTAAAGAACAGCTATGATGTTAATTCTATCAGAAAACATTTAAAGGATGAAAACTTTTAGTACTAAGCAGACTGTTTCCTTACGTAAGAAGCCTTTCTTAGTGACAAAAACAAAACACTGTGATTTTTGCCTTAAAGATTGATTGTTATTATGATTCCTGTCTTTCTGACGAATCAAATTACTGATAAAACACATTTGATCTGAGTCAAAAAATGTCTACAATCTTGTCTATGTCAATAAAAGAAATCTTTTCATACTGTCTACAAGTTGCAAAGCATATGACATTTTCGTCAGAGGCAATCTAAGCTTTTCAAATAAATTTCCAAATAGATTCAGTGGGCATTTTTTATGAAAAAGGAGATTAAATAGACAAAGTTTCGTCATCAAACTACCACAGGAATTAAAAATAATTCAGTATTGTATTTCCTTTTACAATCACATAAAGTAGCAAAAACAAACAAAAATCAAAAGACACAAAAAACAAATCTTTACCTTCTCTGACATTCTCTTCACTTTGACCCACATACATATTGATGAGTTCTGGCCCTTTGACACTGTAGTGAGACAAAAAATTAAAATGATTTAAGTAATCATCAGTATAGTCTACACAGCCAAAATTTAAAAAACTAAAGGCCCTACCTACAAACTGTAGTACTCTTACAGTCTACAGAAAGAGTGCATTCTGTATTCAGAAATAACTGCTGATTCAAGCAATTCTGTTTGTTGATCGTCGATCATGATTGAGGACATTTTTTTTACTTTACCAGATTAACTAACCTTGAGAGACATGTTTTAGTCTGGTCCTCCTCTATTTCTCAAGGTAAGTTAAACTGGTACTACATCATAAAATTACTCATGAAGGCAACCAAATCAAGCAGTAAACTAAATTCCCTAAAGCAGTTTGATATCAGTCAGTTAACTTAGAGATGTCTTTTTATAGCTGATAGTCAACTGAAAACACAGAGAAAGCGTACGACTATAATTAAACAATACAGGCTACGCGTGTTTTAGATCTGATAAAATGACATAATTGTTTGAAAATTGAACACATGCCTGAGAAAAGAATCATCCTGATATTTGAGAAATCTCTCACCTGAGAAAGTTAAGTGAACATTCTGTAGCCACTGCTTTAGCAAGGAGAGTCTTGCCTGTCCCTGGAGGTCCATACAGCAGCACACCTATAGACAGATCATTTGTCATGTTTAGTATCTTCTGCTAATTCCCTTACAATCACATGTTAGACAAATTGCAATTATAAAATAAGAGTTTCAATATTTAGCCTTGATTTTGTAGCTGAAATGTCATTCTACAGAAGACTGTTATGACTGAGCTAAACAGACAAACGTACAAATGAAGATGTTTCGAGCGACCTTGGAATAACTCACACTCCTTGACAACATCACTGGAATTTTTAGAGGGAGGAAAGTTTCAGGGTAATTTACCTCTTTATTATAAAACAAACACAAAAAGTTTAATAACATCCACAAGTACAACATGCCAGCATGCACTAGGTAGCAAGTGCACAACCAAACATACACACTTGTGCACAAACATACACACTTGTGCACAAACATACACCTTGCAGGTACACAAGAATACACACTTGCGCACACACAAATATTCACACTGAACACAAGTACCTACCTGATCTCCTGAGTCCTGCAGCCAACAGTTCAGGATGTTGTAAGGGTAACTGTATTGTATCCAAGATCTCTGATTTGACGTCTGCTAAACCACCAATGTCACCCCACTTTACAGATGGAATCTGGAAAAAAAACATAACAAGTGCATATTCATGGCAAATGGAAACCCTCAGGATAAATATCAAAGGAAAAATTAGAACAAACTTAAAAGGGGGCATAATTCTGGAAACACATATTTTTTTTACATATCTTGAACAGTTTTTTTATTGCAGCTACCATAATCAAATTGCTGAATGTATACTGTACTGTTGAACAGACGTAGAAAATGTTAAACAATCACAGCAGTTTAGACTAGACTAAATGAGGTCAATATCAAAGATTACTCATCACATTTATAATACAAGAGTTATCTCAACTAATTATCTCAACAATGCTATCACGTTGCAATGAAAAAATAAGACATAACTGTTTTAACTAGGTCAGTACAAGGTGTTATGCTAATAAATTAAAAATTATAAAAAAAAATATTTTAAACATTCTGAAACACACATTGGCTGCATCTGATATGTTCTTTTTCTTTAATGACATCAGGCTTTTTATCTCAAAAAATCTAGCAATATAGCTCCTAGTAATCCTAGTAATGATAATAAAAAACTTAAGCAACAATGGTCTCAAGTCTCACCTTTGGGGCACCAATGCTGTCAGAGTGAGCGTTCTGCAGGTTGTCTAGTGCAGCTTCCATGTCCTCCTGTTCTAACACAACACCAGCTGTCACAATATCTTCTTCTAGCTGTAAACTGGCTGGGCTACCATCAGGGCGGCTGCAATAATACATTGCATTAATATTAAAACAAACAGTTGACTCATACAGCTGATTCAATAGAAGAATCTAGAATACAATAGATAAATATTACATCCTAACCAAGTATGTTGGGAGTGACAGCAAACATGCCATATTAAAACCCAGTACAGTAGTCTCTGAGCATTATTCTACCCAATTGAATCCTGGTCATGGTAAACCTGAGTCTTACATCTCTGTGTTTTCAAAATAAAATTTTCTCTTATAAAAAAAAACCTTTTTAAACCTTGTCTGATAGCAAAAAAATGTTATTAAACCAATGTTTCACCAGAATCTGATTGTAAAGCCTGCAAAAACCTGCTTAACCAGCAAAGAGGGGACATAAGTGATGTGTTACATCTGACGACAGAATTCAATAGAATCAGAATAGCAGAAGCTAATCAATTTTTTGTTACATATTTTCCACTTCTATTTTAAAACATGTGCTTGCATCTGACTGAACAGGATAATAACCTGCGGTTACTCTTATTCGCATTTACAAAGAAGAGACATCACCCTGAGACAACCAAGCCTCCACTACAATACAACTCTACTCCCAATACAAAATGTCTATAACTTTTTTTTCAATATTTCTGTCTTAAGATACATTGTATTTACAAAACTTGGAAAAGAAAATAACATAAGCACATCAAGTGACAACAGCCAAGCACATCTTTCCCCAGCAACCAGTTCTATATGCGTTGGTAAGAAAACTTAGATGTAGTGTGCAACTTGCGCATGTTTAAAGACCTTGGTGGTTGGAAATCAAAAGTAGAAAAACCTACAAAGGCACAATGCAGGTAAAATTCAAAACTAAAGTCATATCTCAAGCTTTCTAACAGTATAACTTTTTGAAGCTTGGAAGTGGTTTCCATTTTGTTAAAAGGAAGCATAAAAGTGTAAAAAAAATTATTAAAAAAAACATTAAATTAGTCAACTGACTAAAGTCGACCCTACTCAGCTTACACAAATCTACTTCTCTAGATTATGTATGTAAATTCATGACTCTTGAAAATCAAACTTGGTAAAAAAAACCTATTGGATAAATAGAAGCCACAGGGAGTTAATATTTAGATGATCAGATTGATGGACACAAGGAAATATGAGTGGTTAGAAAACATGGATGGATGGACTGACCGATAGATTTGTTTGATAATTAAGTGATTAACTTGATATATGACTCACCAGATATTAAGAATCTTCTTATAGTTGTGTCTCTTGGCTTGGAGGACAAGGGGAATCAGATCTCCAAGAACAAAACCCTGGAAACATCAAATTGGAGTCAAATAGAAAACTTTAATGCAAAAATGTCTCTAAACAAGTTTTATCGTGTTGAAATGTTATCCTCAAGTTACTGCTGCCTAATTAGAGCTCTGATGTGCAGCAACAAACCTGTTTAGTCAATGCTATTTATAGGGATATGTACTACTGGGTTAATTGACAATAGTATTATTGAGAAAAGGAGGCTCTGTAGCTCAGTAGGAAGCTGTTTGCTTACCCTGCAAACATCCCAGCTTTGATTCCCGGTAGGTGCAACTGCATGTTTTCGGCATGATTTGCCATGTTGAGCTTTAATCCTACAATACCCTAAAAATTATCTGACCTCGGTCTTATTTACACATGTCATTACAGAGGAAGAGGGCTTAGAGCTTGGCCAAGCTACTCTCGTATTCAGAAATAACTGCCCGGTACAAGCAATTATGCTTGCTGATTGCCAATCATGACGCAGGAAACTTTACTTTTAATTGAGAAATTATTGAGAGAGAAAAGGAAGGAGCCCCAAACAAAGCTTGCTTTATTCATACCTTTTTGGGGTTATTTATTGCTATGTCCATGCAGACTAAGGGGTTTTCAGCTGTCTGGTGGTTGACATAGTTATCAATGTGTACTTAAAAGACAGCTGAACTTAACATTCTGAAATGTAATAATTTCTTCTCTACACCTTCTTGCTGTTTTAATCTTTTTCTTCAACTTTATTTTACTATATGCAATTTTCTTGACTTCTTACTTGGATATAAGAGATTATATTTTATTGTTATGAAGAAGAAGAAATAAAGGTAATTTTCATATTTTTCATAAAAGCAGACTATCTATACAAGGGATTTCAATATAAGTTAAAAGGTTAAAACTACTTACTAGGAAAATTATAATAATGTCATTAAATCAAATACCTATCTTTAACTTAACTAAATCTAATTGAACTAAAAGCTGAAAAAATACTTAGACATACTGCTGTTCTTTGGGCAAGATGGCTGACTGAAAGATCAGGAGAGCAAGCATAACTTTCCAACAGACCTTGGATTATGTC
>JAUUEB010326117.1:0-12685 GCA_032362205.1 Clione limacina
AACTGATTGTTCCAATAATATAGGAACAATCAGTTGCCCGAGGAGCCATGTGAGGACACGGCGAAACAATTGTCGCAAACTGGTGAGTCCTCATAATTCACTGTAACTTATCGCCTATTTATTATAGGGTCGATACTGTGTTATGTTCAGGCGTAGCTTCGTCCAACCCTGAAGTTTAGTTTAACACAATGAATTTTCCACAACATGATTACCCCCGGAAGACATGACAGATACATATCATAGAAGAATGATACTTTGTCATCAAGATAACCATAGAATGAATTTCCCCAGGACAAATGATATATGCGATACATCCTGTTCATATGTTGACATTGAAGAGAAACATATATGTGGATTTGAATGATCGTATCGTAAAAATGTTCTTCGTTATTACTCTTACTATTATAATTATGTTTTGTTTTATGCTATTTGGATATATATTTTTCTTAAACATGATTTCTTATTCATGGTATGACAATCTGATTATTTGTCTTATGTAGCTTAGGCATTTTCTAATTCTAAAGAAAATAAATGAACATCGTCAACAAAAGCTACACAGTTATAGGTATTACAGCACGTTTGCTAAACTACAAACACAGAAAACAATATTTTCTCCTGGATTATGTTGAAGGAAACATGGGATTTGAGAGGCAACTATGTAAATTCTTTAAATTATCATGTGTTTTTTTAATTACGTATACCTTTTCCTTATAGTAGCGTATATATAAGTTACTTAGTTTGGACAAATATATAAATATCCTCTGTCTAGTATAAATCTTCTGTATAGACTGTATATATATCTTATTATAATGGAGCTAGGAAAGTTAAAAACGGGGTGTCTATACACGTTTTTTCTAGGAAGTTTTAGATTGAAAAGTGATACTTTTCATATAGTTGCATTTGTTGCGGATCGTGTAGCGATATTTATTTTTTGATTGAATGCCTAATTTTGGCGTTCTTGAAGATTACAAATTGCGCCGTCGTCGTTGCTATTTCCCGTCCTGCATTTAGCCGTTGTTGTCGCGTTTTCCGTTACGGCTTTGTGTATTAACTAGTTTATGTAAAAGAAAAATTAAAAAATAATCTCACCCTAAGTCCTAATTTGCAAATCTGTCTTACACGTTCGGATAATGAGGCATCTACTAGTATCAGTCATTTTACACATTTTTCATTCTTCATTGGAAAGTGTGGACTTGAATGAATTTTCGACAATACTGAAAATATTCTAATTCCAAATTGTTTTAATCATATTGTAGCGATAACTATATAAGATGCCAATTTCAAACTCTTTCATCAAGTGTGATAACAATTTGTATGAAAAATAGCGACTTAAAAAGGGAGAAAATTGAGAAGGGAAAACAAATAGATAACTAAAATAGATCACGAGAAAAACACATAATGTACGTGTGGTAGATGCTAAAATGTTACCCAAATATTATCTGTATTATCACATTTGATGCATAAAGATTAATATAACATTGGCACATTTTGCTCATTTTATATAGCTAAAAACAATAAATGTTTCTACATGTGAACAACTTTTTTATCAAATATTATAAAATAACTGGCACACAGACATAACATGTGATTCCACACACACACACACAAACACACACACACACACACACACACACTTAAATATATGTATATATGATGCTGAAATAATAAATATATAATACATACAGGCTAAGCCTTATGTACATTTCAATGAAACACGCTAATGTTTTTTCAGTTGAGCTGTGTAGCGTTTCTTCTTCATGCCAAATAGTTAACAATTATGTTTAAAAATAAAACCTTGATTTTAGTTGTCCAGTCACATACATAGTATATAATCTAACCATAAACATAGGGAAGACAGGAAAATTAAATTTAGACAGGCACGTTAAATGAACAATCCGAATATGTCGGTATTGAATCGACAATAAGAAAGAAATGAAAACTTAAAAAGTAACATGAGAAAAATATAAAAACTGTAAATAACTATCTTATTTAAAAAATCAATAAAGAGACTTTATCTTCAAGTTCACTTATGTTACGTCATTTTTTTCTTAACCAAATAACCTTCTACATAGTTATCATTAATCCTTAAGTAAGCATATGGAATACTTATCTGGGAAATGTTTCTTTTTCTAAAAAGTGAACTCAGACAAAAAATATATATATTTTATGCAGTCTATTTGGATGTTCACTTTATATCAGTTTTGCTGATGAAATGCGCCAGGTGTCAACACAAGTCGCGAAATTTCAGTGATGCTTTAAGCTGTTATGAAACTTTTAGTATCCAAAATCATGAACCTAAACTCTTGAGGATATTGATATATCTAAAGATACCAACATACTTATTTTGATCATAGTTTGATGTTGAAATAACTACACAATATTTTCAGTGTTTAAATTGTGGACACTTACACCTGCATTAATAAATTTGAGACATGATTAATTTTTATCGAATATTGAAAATATTTTCTTTTGTGCAATTAAAAGAGCGTGAGCTTGTGTATATAAATTAATATATAACACAACATTTGATTTAAAAAAAGAAACTAAGATTAAAAAGTGGATAAAATGTTATTTTGATAGCAAGCCTAATCATTTGGAAATGTCAACTATAACTGATCAAATAAGAAGGTCTCATCCCATGGCTATAGGAACTAAAACAGCCAAGAAAACATTTTGCATCAGAAAAAACGCTGCACAGAAAAATGAAATTTGCTTTCATAGATTCATACAATAAATCATTGTTTAGACTGCCAAAATTAGAATGGCCGAATAGTAGGTCAGATATTAGAATAGAATGATGACACTTTACATTATCAAGATTATGATATATCGCCATTCAGAATTTTATCAAAAAAGATGCATGCCATATCATTCAGTTTTTTGTTCATAGAGATATTGTTTTTCTCACACCAAAATATACCCACAATCAAGATTAGGTTTAAATACAACTTAACTCTGTTTGACGAATATTTTTCAAACAATGTGTCTTAATATTAAACAATGAAAGTAAGCACGGGATGAGCAATGAGAAAATGGAATATCACATAACAGTACTTAAGAATAGTGTTTTGTCAAAACACAATATACTAATAATGCCTCTAAGAAATTGCTCCTTTCTCCACATACTTGTTAGGAGGGCGCTTCCATTGAACAATTTCCTCACTTTTATTAGTATTTCTATCCTCTCCTTAAGACAATTACCACAAATAACATCTGTTTGGTTTCCAAATTTGCACTAATTGACTTTCAAAGTCTGATAGTCATGGTGTACTAAAACATATTTTTGGGAAGCACTTGATACACATTTATTCAAATAAATAGTAATATCACGCATATCCCTTTATATATGTGCTACGCTTGAGACATTTCAATTAAAAAGCGTGGAGCTATACCCCGGTTAGCACAAACATATTATGCGGTTTCATTGTAAAAAGGTGATGCTATTTTGAAAGACATATCCTCCAATATGGTCTTTCATTATCATGTAAGTATTTTCGATATTAAAATCTCGAATATGTGCTACACCAAGTGTTCAATTTTTGGCTTTCTGCCTCATCTTTTAAGACTGGTTTATATTGGTGCTATCATATCGACACATCTTAATGGTGACACTGGACCCATTCATACAAGTGCAGGGTATGACATACTGACAAAGCAAGGTGCAATACATAACAATGTCACAGACGACAGGCTACGTCCTGGACCCTGAGTTCATCTCCATAGCAAACCTTGGTATTGTCAAAGGAAGAAAGCAGGGAAGGAGGCGTCGACGGGTTACTGCGTAGGCTACATTTTACGATGCTGCACGTCACTGGCTAGCCACATACTAGTCCTTACCTTTATCCTGTGCGCTACCTGGTCTTGAGTCTTGTGGAGTTGAACCCCTGGGAGTTGACCCACCTACAGATCCAGTCGAGTTTGCGGGAGACGAAGGTTTTGAGGATATCACTGGTTTTGGGGACACTTTGGGTTTCTGGGATATTGATCCTGAAGAGCCTGATGAGATCGAAGCTGCCTTCACAGTGTCGGGACTAGCAGGTGATGCTGGGGGAGTTTCTGGTTTTGCGTCTGCATTAGGGGCATTGGTCGGAGTTGCTGAGCTCCTGGAGTCTTTCCCGTCTAGTTCTGCTGCTGCGGCAATCTGCTTGTTCCTTGCTCTCTCTGCGGCATCTGCAATAAATATAATACATAATATTAGAGGACATTAAAAACATATTATTCAATTTAACTTGCTACATATTCGAGAGCCCTTATGACATAAATTAAAAACCCTGTATGGTTAAATAATTGAAAAAGAAAACAAATCGATTCATCAATTTAAATTACTTGTAGCTCATTTTTAAATATTAATTACATCAGCAATTAAGATCATTTAAAAATACAAGTCTCGAAGCTTCTGCTACACATTATGAATCAAACATATATGTAACATAGCTCAAAGAAAGCGCGAGGAATATACTGCTAACACATTACCTCTAACTCCTCTTTCTTTCCAAGCTTGTTTATTGGATATCAAACAGTCAGCCCATGGACGTTTTAACTCATACTTGCCTGTGAACAAATTTCGTATACATTATGAATTTAAGAACTGGTGAGAATAATCAAAATATTTTCCCTTCTTCAAAACTTTATGTTGACTTATCAAAACATAGTATAAAATTGTGACCATGCCATCAAAGTGTAAGTATAACACAACTTTGTAGAAAACATACAACCTTTAGTACAATTTCCCACTATACAATTATGTGTGCTAATATCATAATAAGTTTATTTTTTTCTATATTGAAGAAAATCGAATGACAGTATTTGAAAAAAAAATAGACAATAAGATAAACTGATTTTTTAATATAATAATAGTTGAAACAACTAGAACAATTGTCTAGTTTTTATTCACAACTGAAATTCGTTTTTAATAAGTAATGTATAGAAGAAAATGCTAGATTTGTGAGAAAACCTTGTTTATTCTAGGAAATGGTATGCATAGACGTATTTTGGAGAAAAACAGACAACAATCAAACGTAGATTATTTAAGGCTTTTATGAACTTAATAAACTTATAGTTTTAGTGCTCATATAAGTTTTTATATATATAGTTAACTTTTGAATGTATGGTAGCTCTTCTTGAACTTTAAGTATGAAAGATGTTCTGAGTTGAAATGATTATGACATGAACATTCTCGACTTGATTTAAATCGAAACAGTATCGCATCTTTTTATTGTAAAGATTGACAACAATAATAAATCATGACGTACAAAACCACAAAAGAAAAATGGTGGGTTCCGTGAAGTGTTTCAAATTCTACATTCTGTTAATACTGATATATTATTTCTGAGCTCAAGTTTCAAGTTTAGGGGAAAACCCTACATCAAAGCAATAAGACTCAGAAGGTTACCACGTCACAATCAGTTGTTATTATTAATTGGAACGATGAGTTTAACCAATATCTTTAACAGTAAAACTTAAATAATAGACGCAGATAAGAGCTTTGTTTCAAGGCATACAACTAAGTTCCTAGAGGAGTTCTAAATATCAGACTGCTTGATTCTTTGTATATAAAAGGTCTTATGAATTACAATGCATTTTTATTCAACGGATGAATATATCAAGAAATCTGCGGAATACAACTTTTCCAGGCATTATTTGTATGTGAAATCAGCACTGCACTGTCAGTCAGTCTTTAAACTATGGTTTTTAGAAATCAATATTTAATGTTCTGTTGAGACGGTAATGTATTTCCTGATATGTGTATAAATATTGAGCTAATGTTATACATATTACATGATAAGTCAAAATGATTCAGTAATCTTTGTTTAGAATAAGCATTTAGATAAGAAAAACAAAATATTGGGAAAGATTCCTCAATATTCAAATTTTCTTTTTAACTTTGTGTGTGTATTATATTATCAGTAATATGTGACATGTCCTCGAGCAGCATATATTTTAATTAACTAATATGTTAAGCAAAAATCTTTATTGATAAAAGAAAAAAAGAAAAAAACGAAAAAAACGAAAAAAAACGTTAAAAACCGATTCAAAGAGTGCATCTAAAGTAGCATAATGTAAAGGTGTGTTTCATGAATGAAAAGAGAAAAGTAGAAAAAAATGAAAATGTCACTTGGCTGTTTTTGGTTAGAGGGAAATTGATTCCTCTTCTTCCAAGAACATGATTGTATTGTTCACCATAGGAAGTAAGTGATTTAAGATTTGTCGTTTTAACATGAAACAGACGTTTGTAGTTGAAGTCTGTTCGTCAAGTAAAATATCTAAAAATAAACTGAAATTAAATTCGAAACGAGTAATCACTTGATTTGTTTTGAATAGAAAACAAAGAATAGAAAAACAAGAAAAGAGCCGCCGAAGATTGTAAGCAAAAATGGGTTTAAATATTTATATTAATGGCAATTTTCAGCTTTAAATCAGGATAGTATATACATTCAACAATGTACTTTGTTTGACAAAAAAATATCGTTGTTTTAAGTCATAAATATTAGTTATGATGATAAGAAAACTAGTGTATATATTGTTAGGAAGAATTAATTGTTAATACTGAGTTCATTTAGTTTTAGTCGTAACAGCCATGATAAGAGAGTCAAAATTGTTACACGAATATTGATCACAGCTTTGTCAAAAGAAACAAAAGAAAAAGAATATGAAGTATAAAAAGTGTATAAGCTCAACCCATCACCGTATTTAAAAACCGAATTACTACTTTGAGCATCTTCAGGGAGCTCATACGAGAAAAAAAATACCTGATTGGCCATGATCCTCTTCGCTCCCCACTGCGCAAGAAAGGAAGTTATAAATTATTAGAGGCGCTTTCGTTAACTGCAAAGGTTACACTATATGTTTGTTGTTCAAAAGCACTTGTTCAAGCACTTTTCTGTCGATGTATATACAAGGTAAAGTACCTCAGTAAAGACACGGCAACTTGAACCAAGAATTGTTATATCCGACTATAATTGCTGGGAGCAAATTTAATGAACTAATGAGTAACTAATGCGAGTTAGTTGTCTTTTTAGCTAACATAAGTATTGTATCTATGAACTCGAAATATAAACAAGAACGGGGGGAGAGTATTCGAACAATATTTTAATAAAAGAACTGCATTACTTTAATAGAGTCGATTTGTGTTTGATTCAATTAGCTAGCCTTACGTTGCCATTGTTCCGAACACAAAACGTCAAGATGTTTCGTTCTTTACCTCAATGGCTTTCGTTGTAAACCGAAACTGACTTTTGTCATTTGCACAAATACAAGTAATTCCGAAGAAAACCAAGACTGATCGTGACAAATATGATTTTAGAGGTTGCCTGTTAAACGCTTGACCAAAGTACAAAATCATACATTTGCATAAATGCTTTAAACTAACTACTTAATCAAATAATGACAGAGAGGGAAAATGACGCATTGTATTTCCAAAAGAAATCTTGACAGAGGGAGTAAATAATCGCCAAGTCTTGGAGTGATAAGAATTAAAGACATCGGCGCCACACGATCATACACCACGATGTCACACAAATGGTGCTTACATGGTGTCTTTGGTGAGCTCAATCTACTCGAGAGACTTGTCGTGCTTGTGCTCACGTCACGGCGCTCCCTGCCATCAAACACTTCTTCTGAGATGGCCTCCTCAATGTTCCTTGCTGTTGGTGGGTGATGATGCAATGGGCTCATCACTTTCTCTAACATATCACCCATGACTTGCCAGCTAGGATCCACAATGAAGTCAATGAAACCTGAATGAAGAAATTACATTTGTTAATCTGTTTTCAAACAAGATTATGCGTACTCGAAATCGATATTGTTTTTTATAGTCTTATATAATCTTAGAAATTAGCTGAATTCAAAATGTTTTAAAACAAAGTTTCTTACACACTCACTTGTTGTTACCTCAAAAGAGTAAAGTCTTTCAAATTTCCCGGCTAACAATGCTAAATTATGACGATACTTTGAATTCATTTTTATATCTATACAAATTCCAACGCATCAATTCTGTAATCCTATAATCATGTTGATTTTCAACGATATGAAACAAATTGTGGTATTTTATCTTATAATGAAGTATTGTGATTTATAAATTGAACAGCAGCATTCAATAGCATATTAATGACAAGTGCATGAAGTAGTTACAGTTTTAAATATATCAAAGCCCATCTGAAAGAGTTAAATAAATAGTTTGTTAACAGTAATAAAGCTATGAAAGTTTCAATACAATTTTTGAATAAAACTGACCTTGGTATATTTATGAAAGTTTAAAGATTTCTGAACTAATTTCTAATCTGCAATGGTTTGAAACAACGTTATTTAACTTGAAATCACCTTTAAGTTTGAATGTGTGAATGTGTGAATCTTTCTAAAAGATAATACTTATATTCTCAAACAAGGCTAGCACAGATCACAATGTAGTCTAAACAATCAATTTAATCAATTTTGCACACTCTTTTAAAAGTGTCAGTGTGATTAGTAAAATACACGTTAAATATGAATTAAAAATACATGACATCAAGATTTGTGTTTTAAAGACGGACATCAACTTTTTTAGAATACAATATTTTTCAAAAAACAATAATAGGAATAAAAATATGAAATGTATCATAGCACAACACATTATTAGCAATAAATTATCTGATTCCTAACTACATATAACTTACCAATTTGTGACTCAGCCACCAATGTATTCTGTCTATCACATAAAGGTGAAAAGGGCAAACCCAACTCACTTTCACGTTCACCCTGTAGAATATAACAAGATTAATTCACGCACAAACCTTGAAAACACAAAAATGACGTATCCAATATCTATTTCTAGTAAACTTTTTTGAATTCATTTAACAAGTGGATAGCCGTAGAAAAACGATGATACGAACGAAATGCGTTACGAGATCATTAAAGCACACGTCCATACTAATTTAAAAAGCATCAACAACAATGTGTTAATCTAAAAGAAAATAATGTTTGAATTATTTCCCTTTGTTCTATTTTATATTATTTTTTAAAAGTAAAATGTCTTATTGACATATTTTTCCCATGGACTTTTATCCAACAATACATGTAGTTATGCTTTCAGCTTAAAATACTTCTGAAGCAATGCCAACCATCATATTTACTCATTTTATTTCGTAAAAACTTCAGTATCAAATGTTAAATTCAGCTATGATATTTTCTTTACGCTTAAGAACCCAAGAAGTAACAATAATGCATGGAAGAATTCACATCATCAAATTAAGAGCAATTTGTTATCAGATTACAGCTATTTTAATAGGTAACTAAAAGTGATACTAATGAATGTCTTAAGTGAACATCATTATGAAACATCTCCTTTTACAGATATGTTAAAGTCGATTTCACTGCATGATGGCATATATTACACAGATAGTATAGCCCATTTCACTCCATGAAGTCTCATCTTAGAAACACTGTTTAAGTACATTTCACTGATTGAAGTCTCATCTTACAGAAATGCTATAGTCTATTTCTTTACATAAAAGATCATCTTGTGGAAACGGTATAGTCGATTCACCCAATGAGGTCTCATCTTAAAAATCAATGTTATATTCTATTTCATTTAATGAAGTCTCATCTTACAGAAATGATATATCTATTTCGCTGTATAAACTCTTATCTTCATGAAATGTTCAAGTCCATTACACTGCATAAACTCTTACCTGTATGAAAAACTCTTCCAACAACAGTCCCGTCCATCTCTCATGAAGACCCCATTCCTTTGCCGGATGGGAGATATCAGCACAATGCAAAACAAGTGATAAAACTTTGGACTTTTCAATGCTGGAAATAGAAACAAGTATATCTTAGGATTGAGATCGAATTATTTCATTGGAAACAATGATAGTGAAATTATTATATTTATTATTCGAACACAGCATAGCATAAAGAAATAAATGTTAATACGGAAACCACTCATCATCAGATTTTCTCTATCGCCATCAATGGCTGACTTTCGATATTGTGTTTTTTGAACTATTTTCATATTGATGTTTAAAACAAAATGTCGTATCGATTTATATGACCAATTCTAAACAATTAGCTTACAAGCACAAGGGAATTTCTATCTTGTACATGATTAACCTTCCGAAATCATTGTCAATTCAAAATAACTATTTTGTTAACCCTTTTTACAAATACAAAAAACACGCTATTGAAACACATTAATATAAATTGAAACTGGTACGCAATTTTTTATTAAATATATATTGAACAACAACAGAGAACGCATCAGTAACAAAGATCAAAAAAATATAATGAACAGTACAAGAACATCTAAAATGTCGATATCACCAACAAACAGAGTACAATTTTCTTGTCCTTGGACAGTCAACACAAACCAAAGATAATTAAATATGTTAAAGGGATACAATGGTCAATAATATAAAATTGAGCAAAAAGATCCAAATATGTGTACAGATTGCAAATCATAAGTCAGTTAAAAAGACAATCCGAAAAGGATTCTCAGTGAGAACAAGTCGCTTAGAAAGGAACACTCGGAGTTAAGCCGTGACCAACACAGATTGTTGTCTTTAAAACTTTTGCAAACTGCCAATAAAGGTGGAGCAATCATTCTGCCAGAGTTTTTTTGGCAGAAAGTAGTTTTAGGTCACTTAAGATTCTTGCCATTTTTGTTTGACAAGAACACATTATAAAAATAAAACTGTTCGTTTCCACTTCACGATTCTAACTTTCTACTCCCTTCCTATTGCTTTGTCTCTTGTTTACTTATTGTCTTTATTTTATGTGGAAATTGAGAATATCAATTCACTTGGATGGATATGGTACTTTAGAACTAAATCATCAAATCATGAGCTATCGAAAGCTACAATGAGACATCAAAAACCAATAGTATTATTTGATATATTTTCAGGGTTTGGAAGAGCAGTGAAAAAACACACGAAAGGGGTAAAACAATGTTGATGTTGGTAGATTGGTAAAACAGTTACTGTTCTTAACTTTCAACAGGAGCTTATATTAGGTTGAAGTGTCAAGGATCTTCAACCTTGGATCTTTGAAAATCTCTGGTAGCACAAGGTCACATGGTATAGATAATGATTAATCGAAACAAAAGGGATGAGCGGAAGTTCAATATAAATTTTTTATCTAAAGGAAAATGGAGAAAAAAGATATTATTCAACAGACGACTGAGATACATTGTGGGAAATATTTTACAGGATAAGGTAATAGAACATTATTTTATATAAAACATGGAAAAAAGAAACAAACGGCTAACATTGTTGAAGGTCACGCTACACTCTAATAGTGGCAAATTCAAATTGCTACAAAACGAAGAGAATCAATGTTAACAAAATGATAAAATATCCACTAAGAAATATAAGCATAAACCCATTGCATGCATTGTACAGCCTGATGGAAACGATCTTTTTGGTTCACTATTGAAACTAGAAAATCAATTGAAAGAAGTCTAAGCTCTTTAAAACGTATTCAAAATCCAAGAATACCTAGAATAGTCATCTATGCAAAAAGACATGATGAACAAGACAGCAAAATCATAACACAAGCAATATACTCCTATGAGCATAAAAGACAAATTCGTGTTAAACCTTTTCAAACTCATTTTGAATGCGTTTAAACTATTGCAGAAAACCAAAAGATAACTCAGTGACACTAGAAAAAGATGATTGTAAATTGTAAAACTATGATAAGAAGGCATCTATACTTAAAGGCATTTTTACTAGTGTAATAAAGAATGAAAACTGGATAATTTATTACCAACTGGTGTCAAGCCTGGGGAAAATTCAAATAAATGCTTTGTTATTGAGTTCCCGTACTCATGTTGTTTAATTCATCCATCAAATTTTAACGATGCATGGTAATTTGACGCATGCTGAGGTGACAATAAATTAAAAAAGGAACATAATACCTGAAAACTATACACCTTTCTTTTTTCAAATTCATTAAATGGAAGACCAAATAGTGCTTTGTATATAATGCTGTTGTTGATCACACGTATATTTTTTAACATAAGTTATATTAAAAACGCTAAAAACGATTTCAGAAAGAATAGTTTCCATAATCACAGCTAGAAAAACACTTATTATACTTACCATTATATATATATAATGCTCATCTAAAACTATCTAAAACAAACACACTTATGAATAGGTTCCTTGTAGCGTATTTTTTAATGAAATTAACGATTATGACTAAACATATAATAACATAACCGCATCAAGTGTCAACAAAAACTTGAATTAAAGAGAGGTCAGTAATTGCTGAACTTAGATAATTTTAAAATAAAACGCAACGCTTCATTACGCTACGCTTCATTGCGCTACGCTATGCTGCGCTATGCTGCGCTATGCTGCGCTATGCTGTGCTATGCTGCGCTATGCTGCGCTATGCTGCGCTATGCTGCGCTATGCTGCGCTATGCTGCGCTATGCTGCGCTATGTTGCGCTATGCTACGCTATGCTGCGCTATGCTGTGCTATGCTGCGCTATGCAGCGCTATGCTGCGCTATACAGCGCTATGCTGCGCTATGCTGTGCTATGCTCCACTGTGTCGTGCCAGGCTACGCTTCACTGCGCTACGCTACGTCACGCTTCAATATATACTACAGGGCGTTTCGATACCTTTGTCCCCCCCCTCCACAGACCAGCTCGGGTGTTGTACAAACTATCCAAATATATAGCGGCAAACTAGAACCAATTTCTGC
>JAUUEB010326228.1:0-12685 GCA_032362205.1 Clione limacina
AGATAGATAGAGAGATAGAGAGAGAGAGAGAGAGAGAGAGAGAAAGAGTGAGTGAGTGCGAGAGAGAGAGAGAGAGATGGGAGGAGGAGGAGAGAAAATGAGAATAAAATGTGACCTTGTATTCTTATAAAGCACAACATATAATATGTATGTCATCATTTTTGTAAGTCGCCACAGGACCTCGCTCATATATATGTATTATCTATTGTGTTTATTTAACTATTGTATTTATTTTATTTTACCTTTATCAAAGGGTCATTGTAAGAGTTGCAGCAATGCCAAAATGTTACCCTTTTAAAATAAAGTTTGTTGTTGTTGCTGCTGTTGTTTTTGTCCACACGAAATCTTATTTATTCACAGACACAAAGTTATGTGTACCCTGCTTCAGACGTCCTTTACAAGAATTTGATATAAGGTAGATGATTATACTATTGTACATATTCAAACAAATTTACCTATTTTAGGCATGTCCCTCTAGATAAAGGAAATGGTTTTATTTTATCTATTTGCGCATATTGCTTCCGCTTCGTCCATATTTTTTAATCAAACAACCTTTTCAAAACGCTGATGTTGATATATTAATCTAAATATAGAGACTATATACAAAAAAGTCAAGTCACCAGATTTGCAAAAAATTATATTAAGTACTTATGGTTTTAAGCGGATCAATTGAGTTATAAGAAATAAGCTTATGCAGCATGGACACCCAACAGGCATAATAGTGTTTTAATATTAAAAACGTTTGTATAAAGGAAATGGCTTTGTCATACATACCAGGTGGAGATCAACTTTTGTGAGCTGATCCAATCAATATAGACATAGAATTTCTAGAAAAGAAGTTATTTCTGACAAGCTATATTGATAAAAAGAATTACATTCAGCTTGAGTGATGACGTGCAATTTCTTGAAACATCGTGTCAGTCATTGTATCTCAAATAATCTGAGTAAAGACATATTCTCCTTAATGGTGGTTATTAACTAGTATTTTCTGTTTGATAGAAACTATAATACAGGCATGAATTCATGAAAATAGAAGAGCATTTTGAGAATCACCGTAAGTATCATCTGTCAGGAAGATAGTTGTCCCTATTGACAACAAGACCTAGCCAATCACTGTCAAGGGACCCACTTTTCCTGGAAGTGCTCTACAGTGATTCGTCAACTTAGTGTTAATAAAGTATGTACTTTTTGTTATTATTGATTTCTTTTGAACACAGAACATTTCTAAATGTACATTTAGTTACATAAAGTGGGAATGGTTGTCTTTACATAATATTAATCAATCATCTTATTTCTTGTGAAGTGGACGCATTCTCGTTTGAACGAGGATGGCTTAATCATCTAGTTTTATAAAATTATGATTATCATAATTTTACTGGTAGGGAGATGCAAAAGGAAACTAAAAAGACCTCACCCTCTACGAAGTTGTTTAAGAGAGTATTGGAGAAAGACATCAGAAACTAGGGCCATCGACGATGCAATACAGGTTCGTGCCCGGGAAAGGCACCACGTATGTGATATTTATAGTATACCAAGCCCAAGAAATGTTCCTACGCGACAGGAGAGAGTTGGTAAGATAGGCCTTAAGACAAACCAAAGTCGATGAATAGATTACCCGAGTGTACTGGCAATGTATGACAATAGAAAGAGTGCAGTCAGCCTAAACGGCTCGATCGGCGATGCCTTAAGCGCCAAGGTGGGGGTTCACCAAGACTGAGTTCTGAGCCCCCTGCTATTCGTCAGCGTCATGGAATCCCACTTAAAAAGTAAAAACCTGGCTACCATGGGAATTGCTTAACGCAGATGATCTCGTGCTAATGGCTGAGTGTCTCCAGTACCTGGCCACACAAGATACAATACGAAAAACAGCACGGGGGTCACAGGGCTAATAGTGAAAAACACCATACCAAAGTAATGGTTTACCCCCGCGACTGCAAGTCACAGAACAAGTCTAGCAAGTTCGCATTCGAGTATCTCTGACAGTTGTTAGCACTGGAAGCATTTGATACATGGAAGGTGAAGCAGGTTAAAGTCGATCTGATCAAGACAGTGGACTTCAAATGCCAAAAATGTAGTGATGATTCGCCACATGAGATCCTACCCCCTAATCCAAACTATGTCAACATCGCGGAAACAAATTGGAAGCGGTGGACAAGTTCTGATTCCTGGGAGACATGCTAGATGCGGGTGGAGCAGAATCTAACTAAATCACAAGGGTAGGCTGTGACTGGAAGAAATGTAGATACCTCCTTCACCTGCTTGGTTCAAGGGAAATTTAACTGAAATGTAGGGGCGATATATATATATATAGGGTGCGCTTGTTTGGACACATCAAGAGAGTGCAGACAGACAGCTGGCATAGTAATTTCTAAGCCTTAGTAGTCCCTGGTAACAAACTAAAAGTCGACCCCCAAAATCATTGGATGAAGTTATCGGAGTAGATCTAAAAAACCAGGGGGCCACACGTGAGACAGAACCAGGGCCGTGCAGTTTGAGAACCCTCATTTCATTGTAAAGTAGAAGCCATACAGCAAAGAAAAATACTATAAACGTTGATGATGATGATGGACTGTATTTTAACAACATTTATCTTAATTTCACCCCAAAAATTAGTAAATAGTTCCTTAACAAATGAACCGGGCAAGTTCTTATCAAGGCAATTTCAAAAACGTAAAACATTAGCTCATGCAGGTTCTTTGCTGTTATTATTATTATTACTATCATTATTTAAGCGTTCAAAATTATGTTGAGCAACCATTATGTAGGCGGCGTATGTGGAATTATATCGAAATTTAATAAACATACTAAGAAGTCGCTAACTAAGTAAATTATGTCTTTAAAAAACTAACAGTTTTTGTTTGAACTAAATTCACAGCATAACGTCAGTAAGAACAACATGGTTAACTTTATCTTCATAATTTTTAATCATGATAAATAATGATCACAATAACTTAGAAAAACTCTAACCAGATAGCTAGATTTATAAGCAGGCTGGATGAAATATAATAATATTTACACACTAGTTAAGGTACCATAGACAGTAAATTTACACACTCCTTAGATCAACATAACTTTTCCAAAGAACAAATCCTACAAGTTTTTATCATAACCCCTGGCTACAATATTAGATATATTTAAAAAAAAGTAGTACGAAAGTTCAAAACTTTAATACAAACAAAAAACACATTGCCAAGAAAGTAAATTAAGACTTAAAATTTAGATCAATACACACTGTAAGCAACACCAAAAAGATGACTGGGTTAGTGAATTTGTATTAGATGGTCAGTCTGTTACTTCCTTTTTAGATACAAGCATTTTTTAAAAATAATAACGCATGCGCAATAGCGTATTTCAATCAGTTATCAAGTGACGTCAAAAAGATTATGTGTTTAATAATGTTTCGTTTCCTGCATTTTCTACAATCATTGTCACATAATTGAACCTTAATTTTACTGACAGTCCATATCATATGAAGTGATCTTTATCAAGAATTTTTCAAACTGTTGGAGCATTCACTCCTTTGATTATATAACGTATGTGTATGTTTCTCTTCTTGTTAAGTTAATAATATTTAGCCTGAATATATTGTTTTAAAATGCAATTCTTAGTAAGGAATAACGAAGGATAAAGGTGATTTATGTTGACTCACCTTTAACTTAAAAAATATAATTATGAACACCACAATTTCAAATATGCCAAGGTTTTATTGTATATTTTCATTATGTGTTAATCTATACTCTTTAATTATATTAAATATTAAGTATTGTTTTTGCACGCGTAGGTGGTGAAAGACATTAGTCGGTTGACTTATAGTTATAGGTAGCATTTTATCAAAGTTGTCTTTTACTTGATGAAGTAAAAATATGAAAATGATAATCATTAGTGTGGGATATTTGAATAATAAAGACTTTAAGAATATGTAAATCCACTCAGAGGTAAACAAGATGGTCAAAAAAGTTGGCTCGTGGAACTCAGCTCGGTACAGTCACTTGTTAAATGTTAACACCTTTTTTGGCGACGTCAATATATCACCTGTTCCAAAATAAAATAAATTTAAAAGAATAAGCCAAGTTAAATTGTCAATCACATTGTGATTGATACTTATATGACCATATCTGAATTAGTTCGAATGTATCTACCCCAAAAAAAGGTTTTAACGATCTTATTGGTAAAACTTTTAATTGTCTGTTTTGTGGGTCATCTTGTACTAGCGCTCATAAAAAAACCCACTTCGCATAAGTTAATTCACAACTAATGTCCTTAAAAGATATTGTAAACTTTTGTTATTCACAATTCTTCATGCATCTTATTACTGTTGTTTATCGTGAATAATGTCTGACTTTGGGTATTGCTAACGCACAACTCCTGGCCTTTGAGCAAAACAAGTAAGTTACTTGTGTGGATTATGCCAAGGTAAATAAACCAAGTTCATGCATGCTGTCACACAGTGTCTGAAAAGTTACATTGGGAATAGCATATATCCAGCATAACGAGCACGTTAATGTAATCTACTGTATTGATACTAAATTGCTGAACTCAACTTAAGATATCGTCCATTATATATCCTCTATGTGTGTTGCATCAATATTAATCATGACAGGGGAGAATTTGGGGTCAGTCTGCTGCTGTCACATTTGTATTGAATAAACCAAAAGTGGTTTGATGGTGATATACATAACTGAACCATACATGTACAAGCTTTAGAACACAGGCCAAGACAAGCTTCATTTACCCGCCAATTTAATGACATTTGTTGACACACTTTTGCAAAAACATTGAATTGAATTCAAAATTAAAACGCTTGCAATATTGAAGGTCTGGTTTTAGACTCTTTTTATCAAAAATGTCAATATTTGTATCATAAGAAAAAATATTTCAAATGCAGTCGGTTCCTTAGATAGCTAGTATCATTTTTCTTCAAGCCATTAAGGTTTTAATAAGAAAAGGTAAATTAAGCAGGGATTCCAAAAATATTAAAACGGCTGTGACTCGTCTCACTTGCAATCTAAAAGAGAACCAATAGCGATATGTTTTTCTCAGGAAATGGCCAATAGCCTTTATTCTGGGCGTTGATTTTAAGATTTTTAATACTACACAACAGTGGATGAAGAATTTATGACGGGAAAGGGTAAACAAAGCTGTTATCATACACATTGGTCACTATAATCTACGAAAGTGATAGATATTTACTTTTTGTGATAGATATTTATTTTTTAGTGAAGAAAGTTTAAAGTACAGGGGGATGCCAAACATTATATTTAATCCTGAAGCAGAATAGCAATGACTTGTGAAACTTTGTGAAGTGTCAAAAGAAAACCACATAAATTGCGATTTAGCCTGATATCTACCAATCAGATGAAATTAAATTGCAATGAAAAAAAATCTGTCTGTCTTGTATTTTTTTCTGTCTGTATGTATGTCTTCCTGTCTGTCTGTCTGTCTGTCTTTTTGTCATTATGTCTCTCAGTCAGTAAGTCAGTAGGTCAGTCCGTCTGTCTGTCTGTTTGGCTTTCTGTCTGTCTGCCTGCCTGCCTGCCTGCATGCCTGTCTTTGCGTCCATAATTCCATCCTTCCGTCCACCCGCGTTTCTGTCTTTTTGTCTGTTTATGCGTCTGTCCGTCGATCTTTTTGATTGTCTTTGGGTTCGGGTTTTTGCCTGACCGTGTTTCTGCTTGTCTACGCGTTTCATACAATATTGACTCGTTATTGATTATGCTATACCCTTACTATTCAACCATGTTCTTTAATAAGTATATGTCTTTCTTTTGTCATAGCTCTCCCTTTCCTTGCCATGTCTATAGTCCTGTCATACTGAGCTAATACTAATACTGCCGACAATCTCATCAAACTCATTGACACCGACAACGTCCCTTCAATCTGCCCTGCCTATATTTAAAAAACACATTCTCGAACCAGTAAATCGGTATAATACTGAACTAGACTCAATCTTTTTTAAAGTTGCTTTGGTCACTGGTCGTGACTCTGCTCGTATTTTCAATTACATCATTTTTTCTGCCTTTTTATCTTTTCTTACTTACCATAATAATCCCCCGTCGTATTATTTGAATTACCCGCTTCTCAAATGGCTTTGTCATTGATTGACGGTCTTGTGGGAAGACTTGAACTTATCTCCGTTTTATCAATGTAAAGGGAATAGTTCATCACTGTCCCAGACTTAGTTCCAGTTTACATATTCACACAATGTGATTACCCTTCGACTTTGTTAACAACTATTGTAGAAGAAATGGGCACATTTTACGAATTAAAATACAGCCAATTCTATTTCTCTAAAAAGAAAAACAAATGCTGGAAGCAGTTGAAACTCATGTCTAAGATGTCTTTTGTTCCCATTTTTGACTAGTGACTAGTTATTATGATTTCTTATTTTAAAGACTGCTGCAAATAACACAAATCTTGAATTATATTGCTTTTTTATCGAGCGCTTAGTTATAAAAAAGGGAACAGCAATTGTACTTTGCAATACGTCATCCTGATTCAATATAATTGCAGTATTTTAAAATTTTAAATATCCGATATCCGAGGTTTCCCTGACACTGCTTTATATGCAATATTTTGTCTAAATCTGAATTTGTTTGAACCTTGGTAAAACGAGATCAGATTTTTGTTTACCTTTATATCATTTATTAAAATGTTAACTACGGTAAACGACGCTTTTTATTCACGAAGAAATGTGATAATTGTAATTATCAAACAAATATCAGATGATTGGGGTATTTAAATCCGTAATGCAAATGTTAATAGCTTAAATGATCTTTTTAAGGATTTGAACAAATGATTTTAAAGGAAATATAAAGTTATTGATTTGTTATCAGCTCTTCATTCTTGGTTGTTTAATCTCTTCAATAATTAACTGAAAGAGCTGTAAGCTGATCTAAAATAGCTTTTAATTGTTTGATACTTGTTTTAAGTTTAGCGAGGTTATAAGCCCAATAAAATACATTAAAATGTCATTTAAATAAAGTATGCAATGTATCTTTAACCTGTCTTTTTTTTTTTTTGTAATATGACGTAAACGTAAAAAAATATTAAGACATTTCTTTCAATAGACTAAGAAAAGAACACTGCACTTATCAATTCTAAAAAAAATACTTCAACTTAAAAACCCTAACAATCGAAGGGAAAAAGAAAATACAAACAGCTCGAAATCGTGCAATGTTTTATTCCAATATCTTGAAATGTTGTTTTAATCGTGAAATTGATTATATAGACATGGCAAGGAAAGGGAGAGCTATGACAAAAGAAAGACATATACTTATTAAAGAACATGGTTGAATAGTAAGGGTATAGCATAATCAATAACAAGTCAATATTGTATGAAACACGTAGACAAGCAGAAACACGGTCAGGCAAAAACCCGAACCCAAAGACAAACAACAAGATCGACGGACAGACGCATAAACAGACAAAAAGACAGAAATCAGAATGTGTTCTAAATGATTCATGCTCTATTGAGTTTGAACATAAACATATATACCGAGTTTTTTTTAGCTTGATATAAAATCTATACGATTTAAATTTGCGTATCAAATGTGATCCATAACCAAGGCCCTTTATTGGGGAAGGTCTTGGATTGGATAAGACAATAAATATGTGTAGTTGTGTGTATCAGGCCGGTAATTAAGGGTCAGGAAAATAGCTCGTAAAATAATGAACATAATAATGCATGAACAGACACATGAGCATTTGGTTTGACAGTTGCTCTATTAAATCTAATCATATGAATAACATTTTACCAAATGTTCTCAAAATGTTGTTAAATTTACTATCCTTTTGAAAATCATAGCAATCATCAGAGAAGATAAAAGCAATGATGACATTGTAAACCCCACAATTGGTAAAATTAACACTCCTTACTCTTTACATTTCTTCTTGTCACTATCGGCTAATTGGGATAGGCATGATTTTTTACAAAGTCACCCTAGTCAGAGACTTGGTGCAACCTTTTGAAACATCAGATGACGATAAACTTGACTCCCTTAGGGATTGGGATTGAGGGAGTATTCTTATCATTGACTTTGAACAACAAGGTTCTGATTCCTACCTTGAAGAAGCTTTTGAAAAAATATGAAAAAATAGATATAAGACAATTATTCATAATACGTATTAACACAATATTACTGTATGAACAATAAGAGAGAAAGAAGCTCACAAAAAACATTAACTGTAAAACCACTGTCAGCGAAAGTTGTTAATAACCAAAAAACGATAGAAAAGAGCAGGAAACCAAAAAAGTAGAATTTGTTCTAAAATTCCTGATTTACACTGGAGTTTGATGATCTTTCTAGGAAACTGTGTATTTTTTTAATATTTAGATACAAATTAGGAAAGTAGGAACGAACGTGACATACATTCTCTACAACGGGTTTAAAACAATTTCACGATCAATTATTCTTAAAAGAACAAATAGCAGGTAGTAGGCGCCTTGACAGGCAGATGTCTAGTTATTTGAACAGGCTAGGTAAATGTCTGAACCTCAAGTCATTCATGCAAACTAATCCACCTAAAAAGACATAAAAAAGATTTGTTGTTAACCTTACATACGAATAAACTCGGAGGTTTGAAAAATAACTTATTTCTTTCAGGGGCGTTTATCTCACATGCGAGATATGGTTGATAATCTATAAAGAGAAGCAGTAGAAGTCGCGATCTTGACCAAAATAGTTTAATCATATACTAATAGCTGTCCACCAAACAGTGTTAGTGACAAACTATTATAACCTCCAGAATGGTTGACAGCTTAAAGCTGGCTTCTTATTATAGAAGAAATATATTTAAATCTCAACATTCAAATATGGTATAAGTCAACTCACAATTTAAAAATGTTACATGAAAGCAAGCTGTACAAGTTTGTTCAAGAACAAATAGAAAATATTTTGATGTAGGCACTAACGCAGAAAATCAGTTTACTTACCAGGGGTGACTTCGTGCAAGTTTGAAGCAGACATACTAAACAAAAAGGCAAAACAATGGCCTTGCTTTAGGTGTCAATGCAAGGTCGTGTAAAACATGTCTGGCTCGGAATAATCCGAATCAATATTTTTCAATTATTTTCAAGCTCACTGGTCACCAACAAACGAAAATTACTTTACATATGTGGGCCCATGTGAGCGTTAATTATCGAGCATTTAACAAGGACAAATATTGACAAGTTGTTATAATCTTTCTCTTGTTGGCAAACCAGACATTTACAAAATCAGCAATGAATATAATTGGATATTTTACGGATAATGTGATGAATGTGTCCATGGTAGTATGTAAGTGTTGAAGAACTGTAGTGACACAATCCTAAAGAACGTGTCCAAACAATGTACGCTGTGCATGAAGGTTCATTCTTAATAAATCACCTCCAACAAGTCCCAAAACTGAGTTATTCTCTTACAAATCAGTTTGTCCAATTACGTCAAATAAAAACCTCTGAGAAGAAAGGTGATGGGTTCTAAGCAGCAATCAACGTCTTACCCACGTGTATCTAGGCACCTAGGTATCGAGCTGTAAAGCTTACACTAATCAATCTAGATGATAGAGACAAGTATCAGAAGCAATTAGATAGGGTGGTTATGGCATGGTGCAATACAGACAATCAGAGGAGCAATGCGGAGCCGATTGCCAATTGAGTAAACTGCGAGAATTCTGAATCAGCTTATATGTTGTAATCAGCTAAAGTATGGTCGTTGCTGGAGGATTAAAGCTTAGTTGCACTCATCTCTTTGTTTTTCTGTGTTTATTATGTCACGGTTGGTGTCTGCTCCTAAAATGAGGGATTAAGAATAACATAACCTCCTTATCTTAGCCATATGTATGCTTCCCTTAAAAACAAGAACTAGTGACTGTGAGTTATGTTTAATTTAGTTATGCGCTTTATGATTCTATGAATAACTGTTAAGACTTAAGTGCCATGCAGGTATAACACGTTTTTTTTCAGGTCAATGGTTATTTTTTTTCTTATTGAAACTAAATCATAGAATTCAATTTGATAACTGCATGTAACCAGTTTGAATTATAGGACCCGTAGCAAAATGAATGCCGTGTGCTTGTACACAAAAAAACGGACTTGTCTTTTAAATATTCTTTCTTTAACTGTAGATGCGGAAGATAGGTTTGTAACAGAGATGGATATCATTTCTAATGAATCGACAACCGTATTCAAGATCTTTGTCTCTATATTATACTTAGTTTTGGTTTTGACGTCATTGGAGAAACTGAATTTTAATTAAAACTTTTCAATCTTTGAATTATGTTTACATTCATCCAGTATGCAGAAAAACTGTTATTTACCACCCAAAACAAAGATACAACTTGAGCCAAAATGATTGTTCTTATGTTTGTCCTATCGACATCAGCTTAGGCAACTTTTATTCAATCAGAGACGGTTACAGACATACTGGAAAGATGCATATGAGCTTTATAAAAGGCTTTTCTTAATGGTGTTTTCGGAAGTCAGAAGGTGAAATGTGCACGTTTTAGGGCTTTGTACAACCAACATAATTAGTTATTTGACAGGTTCAATTGTTATATGAGCCAGTTCTCACCTATGAAAGGCTTTTTTCATAATATTATTGAGTTTAAATTACTTGCGATTTTCAAAATCCTGGAAAAAATAAATCCATGACTTTTTTGTCCTTTTGAAATTTTACAATCATTAAGACGTGTCGCCAAACAATAAAATAACACATTTTCTTACCAGATTTTATAGAAGTAGCTTCTCAGTCGTAATATTCGTCTCATTGTCGATTGCACTCACTCTCATGACCTATCACTGTTTTAGTCAATTTAAGGCAAAATCAATGTATGTTTCGGAATCATCCTAAGGTAGGCTTGATAACGTTTTGTTACATCGAACACATCTAGTGCTAGCGAAGGTTGAGATGCTATAAAATAGATGAGCACTGTTTATCTATCTGATTGTCAGGCTCCCCGACTACTTGACAGTCTGTAAGTTTACGCATGTCTACGCAGTTCTTATTTATATATCGGATCTCCATCGTTCTTAATATTTGACAATCCTGAGAAATGACATATGCTCGTGCACATCTCATAAAAACAGCACGCGCGATATCACTAGGTTCCCATATCGGCCATGAATAATGATTAAGTACATCTTACTCTCCGACGGCTGACTTTGACATTGGATTTTTCAGAATTATCTGTGATATTTTAAATGTAATTATTGTGTAAAACAGATATCTTTATTACAAAATGTCAGCAACATCAAGATGTATCGTTTATATAAATAATATTTTTACTGTACACTTCGTTCTTTTTATTCTATGCTTATGTTATATACAGGGTGTTTCCTGAACGACTGACGAGTTTCTTTCACCAATAAAAACGGCAGTTTTTACCCGATCTTCGAAACCGATCTTCATTTTGTTATTCAATGTATAGGATTTTTGATTATTATACTATTTTTAAAAACGATCTATTAGTTAAAAAAGGTGTCAAAAAGAACAAAATAAGCTCAATCGTGTAACGTATTTTGTTCAAACATTTACGACTCAATGGTCAGTATCCACACATTTACACAATGTAATTGTCTTAAATGTTACATAAAATAATACATTCTTATTCACCAATAATGTTTACATAAACGGGATTAAACATGAATCTCAATAACATCTTATGTTATAACTCAACATAGCCACCACAGTTTTCAATAAGTTTGTGCAAGCTTCGTGGAACCTCTTTGGATACAGCTTTCCTAAAAAAAACACTGGAAAATTAGAGATCCTGAATGTCATCAAGGTTCTTTTGGTTTTCGTCTCTAGGCAGCATTCTTTGCCCAACCTCACAAAAAGAATTCACATGGTGTGATGTCGGGGCTACGTGCTGGCCAGTCGTAGGGTCCACGGCACCCGATCCATCGTCAAAGAAACTTGTCGTTGACAAGATCCCGAACGGTGTTTGCATAATGTGGTGGTGTGCCGTCTTGCATGAAAATGTCCTATTTTGACAACTCATCCAAATAATCGAATCCTATAAAATGATGAACAAAATGATAGCTTGATTTAAAAAATCGGATAAAAACTAACGATTTTATCGTTGACTCGTCAGTCGTTCAAGAAAAAAACTGTATCATATCCTTTTAACATCTTTAGTCATCTCTGAAAATGTCCTGTCACCGATGAATGTCTGGTGATCGATTGTGATTAATCTTTCTTGAGCCTGATCTTTCTGAGGGGAAGTGCGCTGTAAATTAAATTATTATTATCATTTTTTTTATTATTATTATCTCATAACCATATATACACTCCAAATATTAGCTATAAGACTGCGTGCACCCATCTTAGATCAATCACATGATTGAACAAAGGGTTTACCTAAGTAGCCAACCAATTCGTTATTTCTGAAGTGCAAGTTTCACAATAAAGAATGTGCGTTTTTAGAAATTTCCCAAACAACTCGAACTCCAATCAAATTATTCTGCATTTCGGTTAAATGAATAATTGATTTCTCCTAAAAGGAAACTTTAAGAACAAATTCAAAATAAAATCAAGAGCTGTCGAGTAAAAAAAAGTTGAATGAGTTTGTGTTTTTTCCTTATTCTTAATTGATTTTCTTACAATTTTATATTTCATCAAAATCAACAACATTTAAGTGTCACGTCTAAGACAGCGTTTCCCAAATAGGGGTCCGCGGCCCCCAAGGGGTCCGCGAGCCGATTGGC
>JAUUEB010326449.1:0-21208 GCA_032362205.1 Clione limacina
GCCCTACCCCGGCTGTATGAAACCAGCTTCTCGAATCCGCAATTTTGAGACCAAGGCTTCAGCTTCATCCTCTTTTAAAGAGAGGCTTTGCAAAAAAGCTCAAACATTTTACTTAGAGACTTACCCAAATGCATTCCAATTGTATTTTAAGACTGCCATCAACCCCTGTAACCGCATAGCTTGGCGTGGGAGATTGAGACAAGTCAAGCAGGCCCTACCCTGGCTGTACGAAACCAGCTTCTCGAATCCGCAATTTTGAGACTAAAGCTTCAGCTTCGTCCTCTTTTAAAGAGAGGCTTTGCAAAAAAGCTCAAACATTTTACTTAGAGGCTTACCCAAATGCATTCCAATTGTATTTTAAGACTGCCATCAACCCATGTAACCGCCTAGCTTGGCGTGGGAGATTGAGACAAGTCAAGCAGGCCCTACCCTCTGTAGAGGATTAATCCCGCCCGTACAAACAAACATGGATATGATGATGATGATGATGATAATGATGTATCTAACATCAACAGAGCTAGTTTTAACTTAATAAACAACATACAGTTGTTCTCTAGGCCTAGGCTGATAGCCTTTGGCCATAACCTGAGGTTATCAAAAGTAACTGACTGTATTGTGAGCCTGTTTGACCTTCACTCTTCACCAATCCAACTTCTGACACAAAACTTTCCTTGTTTTTGTTTTAGCAAAGATCATCTGAATCAGGAAGTAAATAAACTCAGTTGAATGTCGTTACTGATATGCATATCTTAATATCATAAGTCATCAAATTTTAAAAAGGTTAGCTTTGTGACCACACTTACTTGTCTATACCCCCATCAAAGATAAGAGACAAGTTGTTCGTGTATTCAAGTGATATCTTGATTTATTCAGTGATAGTAATAATCTCTCGCTGACATTTTGTATATATACAAAGACCACACTACCACTGGACATGTTCAAGAGTTGATAAATTCCTCATTTCACTCAAACATTGACAGATTGCAGTTACACAAATTCATAAATCAGGATTGTAGACAGTTTCTTTAAGTTCTCATGACCTCAAACAAATAACAGTGTACACATGTGTTTCTCATTATGAAGCCGCTTCAGCTCTCCCTCAATGTTTGAGTAAAAAAGAAACTTACCAACTCTTTGACCACATGACCAATAGTTTGACGCAGCATAAACACAATTTGTCCTTCGCGCAAAGTTGTACAGGTTTGTTTTAACAAATACACACTTGGGTACACACTATACACTCACACTGTGCTTAATCGGGTATTCACTCATACTGTGCATACACTAAACATGCATACTGTGCATACATTTTGTATACACTATATGCACATATTTGGGTATACACTCTTACACACACCTGATATACACCTAAACTCATATTGGCCGTGACAGTTTAACGTTAGAGGAAGTTGAAAAAAAACGTTTGTGTAAAATGTGTTATTATTCGATTTACTTAGAGACAAGCACCACACAAATTTGTTTTCACTCCCTCAGAGGGGGGCGAATGATAACTTTGTTTGATGCCCGTCTCTGTATGGATCTCATAGCAACCATTCATAGCAAATCGAGTTTATCTACAAGCTCTTCTGTTAACTCTTGACTCAGTCAAGTGTGCATACGCTCAAGAATTAACTATACACTCATACTGTTATTGGTAATACTTACAATATATGCATCATATAGACATATTTAGAAACAAATTATATAATTATTTCAGTTTGTGTTGTACATAAAATATTATAGTCGAAATAAAAAAAATCAATCCAGTCCAATATTATCCAGACATACAATATATAAAAAATCAATCCAGTCCAACACTTTCCAGACATATACGATATAAAAAAATCAATTAAGTTCAACATTATCCAGACATACACAATACAAAAAATCAATCTAGTCCAGCATTATCCAGACATACACATTATAAAAACCTCAATCCAGTCTAACATTATCCTAACATACACAATATATGAAATCAAACCAGTCCAACATCCTGACAAAATATTTAAACACCATGCACCAAGCCAATCAAACATCATCCTAACATACAAGATAAAAGGCTGTATTGTAAATCTTTCACATTCCAATTCACAGCCAATACATCAAACAAATAACAAATATCTTCAGACATAAGGGGAAAAAATCCCCCTACAGCGGGGGAAATGTTGAAGTAGAAAAATTTAATATAACTCATGAAAAACTGAGATATGATAAAGTAAAATGAATTCATTAAAATTGATCAAGATTTAACCAATCTAATAAATCTACATGAACTTTTAGGGGTAAATAAATGTATCATTTTTTTTAACTTTTTTATATCATTTTCACATTTTATACATAACATAATCAAATTGTATTTATATTATCAAACATAAAAGGGACTAAGCAGTGAGGTATGAAAACTGCAGGATAATTCTATAAACTCATTAATTGTTAGCAAAGAAAAGATGAAAAGACATTCAAGTCTTAAAACCTTGATACACTCCTACAACAAAATCTTAGCATATCTCATACAAAAGTGTCTACCTGGAAAAAGGGAAACATACTAAGGTAGTATACCCTTGCAAATAGTGTAAATTCTAATAAATATCAGCTTTAGTTGTCTTCAAAAAAGAATTTAAAATCATTCTTTAAACATGAATCTGAAATCGGAACAAACTTTTATAAAGGTCAAGTGGTTTATTTTCCAGCATTCAAATAGGATACAAAGGTTTTGCTCTGGTTCATTTATTCAGCATGTTATTGTGTAACATCGTTGAGAGCATATCACATGTATTAAGTAGACTGCCTCCGTGTAATATAAACAATTGTTCCAAATTAAAACTTTGCATACATTCAGTAACTTTATCTGTGACTTGTCTCATATAATCTTTACTGATGTCACAAACAATGTCTATTGCGTACTTCACTCATTATACTGATGTCACAGATAATGTAAAAAAAAAATATCCACACCTCTTTCACTCAGCTCCAAATGTTCTAAATCTGTCTGCTAAATAAAATCTGTACATGTTTTAGCTTTAAATTGATATCAAGATAAGTTGCCAGAAACAAAATGTTGAAATTCTTTGAAATTCTCAGCCCTTCATTTTCTAAAAATTACCAAAATAGAGAGTAATTATTTAAATTATTGAAGATGTTTTTTTCCCAAAACTTTGGTAAGAATTTTAAAGCATGAAAACAATATCAAGCTGATACACACACACACACACACACACATGTCATTTGAACATCAAATAACATTTAGCAAATTAACAAAACATTAAACATTTTTGCATCGACACAAACACACAACACAAACAGACTTTTACTCGAAAAAAGCAGTTCAAAATTTGCATAATAATTCTTGGTGATACACAAATTTAACCAGAAAAAGATTGTTTAAAAATGTGACAAAGAGAATTTGAATTATGTGATAACAATGATCATAAAGAACATGAGATAGATACAGATGAATTAACTTATAACGAATTGCTTGTGGAACAAAGAAATGTTTATTATAACTGAGTTTGTTTTATAAAAACTCCGAAATCAAGGGAACTTGTTGAAATTGGACAGTTTTTCCACTTTTTCTTCCAATGTACATCCTCTGATCACTGCATGCATTGCCCTAGCTTGACAAATAAACCCATGGTTACATCTTTGCATCACAAGACTTGGAAACAGCTGTCGTGCTTAACGTTATAGTGATTATTGATTCCTTTTTCTTGGTTTTACTCAACCGGTTCTTTAATTCTTGTTCGTTATAAGCGATTTCTTTGAAATATTAATATTTATTTAATATTCGATATAAGATATAATATTTGAATGGTAAAAAGAGGAATATATAAAGGTAGTTGTCTACTTTGTTCGTAATAACTGATTATTTGTTAAAAGCAATTTCGTTATAAGTAAATTCACCTGTAGTCAAATATATAAGGTACAAAACACCCAGCATGCAATGCCCCACATTCATTCAATTAACAAAATACACTTACATTAACGACTATGAAAACCTTTCTTCAAACCCTTCTCCTAAGAAAAGTTGATCAAATCTTTGAAAATTAATGAAATACTTTTATGGTGTTTTTAAAGATGATGACAGCGTTTCTTCTGGGGGTAAACCCACTAATAATGTTTTGTTCTATTTCTCTATGTATTATAGGGGAAGGTTCAACATTGTTGACAGTTCTACTATTAAAGTCCTCGGACTCCAATGAGAAACCATTGTTAACTTAAAAAAAGACGAATGAACTTCATATCACAACCATCTGAAATGAGGACTGATATCTTCAAGAAAAAAAGGAGATGAACATAGTTAATGGTCCAAAACAGGCAGAATCATAAAATAAGTTCATTGGGCTGTTTAAATGATATTGATTTGTTGTTGCTAGCACATGTATATCAATAGGTTGTCATTCCTCTATCACTGATTTTATTTAGCTCAGTTGCAGTATGAAGAAATGACGTCACTTGTAACACAAGTGTTTTCTTAGACAATCTCACATTTCCTGGGTTTTCTTCTTACAGAAAAATCAACAAGTAAAACTTGATAGGAAAGAAACAAAACAGTTTATAAAAATATGTTTAGTAGTATGGTTGAGATTGTTTTAGAATCAGAAACATTAAGAGGCTATACTACATGGTCAGTTGTCCCTTTGTCCTCTAAAGGTTTTGATGAATCAATGCGCTGAGATCAAGATACATTCCCATAAAATCATCATATTCTAGTCCTAAACTTCCATCCAAAGTTTAAATAAACTAGTGACAAGAATGTCCTTTATATCAATATCTTGTATGATCAAAGCAAAGTCTGTTCTACCAGATGCTCTGATAGTCGACCATGTGGGGGTCATTCAGGATCATTCACTTATACTTGTTTTTATTCCCATTGCTAGGTCTACCTTACATGAACAGACAATAAATCCTCACACTATATTTATTTTAAAAACAATTTATCAACTACAAAAAAAAACTTATCATCATTCACACAACTCTAATGCACATGTACACATCTCATTAAATTCCAAAAATAGATTATAAAAAAGGTCAAACAGGGTCAAGGACACACATTGATTATATAAGAAAACTATTGACATTGCACACATTCTTATTACGCATCTTTCTGTACAATAGTAACAACATTCTAGAATACTCAATAATCATCTTATAGTATTATTGTTTCAATAATTTCTTAATAATAATAATTATAATATTTATCATAGCGCAACAAAGACAATAATGAAATATGTTATAAGATAATATATCATTATATTCCTTTACATCAACAAGATTTTATTCATTTAAAAGTTGAAAGCTAAAACAAAAACAAAATTTGTATTCACAAGTAATCACACACGAGCTGACAAGTGCAGTAATAATTTCGTTTCTATGTACAAATTACATTCTTTACTTTCGCAGTTTGCATATATAGCAATGTGTATATATCATTATTTTCTTAAAAAGACCATTGCCTTTTGCGGCAACAGAGCTGAGGGTGTGTTGTATGCTGCAAAGTGAACAAAGAACTGTGACAATTCACCCTACAGATAAAGCTAACAAATTACAAAAAAACATATCAAATTAAAACAAAAAGCCATAACTTTTTTTAAATCTTTTGAATACAGAGTGTCCCATGAGTCACAGAACTGCATCAGACTGTATATCTTTGAAAACCACCGATCAGAAGCAGCATTGGCACATTATGTGTCATTTTGGTTACTGCAGTCTTGCTCTTAACACAGCAATAAATCTGCTCATTAAAATTAAGGCCAGAAGTCATTGTGTTTGCTTTAGCTTAGGTAGCATAGCCAAAAGTAGTCCAGTCATATCTTGACTCACTGCCTATCTTGATGTTAAGTCTAGGGGCTCACTTCTATAAAGAAAATGTTGCCCCTATATGTAGCATTACTACAATAATCAATTATCTTTCTTTCAATATTGTTTCCGAATCACTTCAATCATATGTATATATATATATATTTATAAATTCTAAAAGTTTTTCAAGTTTCAATACTTTAAACCATAATCTTAAAATGCAATCTACAGAGAAGCAGTACTGTTATAAAGAAGAAAAGTAACTTCCTGTGCCATTCTATGGAAAGATACGCTTTCTTCCTGGTAACAGTAGATCACTCCAAGAATTGAGTTAAGGTAAATTGCCATAACTTGTCTCCTATGCTCACAATGTAGCACACAACACACAGGTAACAGCAGAACAAAGTGTAAACATTAGCATGTAGAAAGGCCCCTTGCTTCCATGGTAACAGAACATGGTTCATGAACAGGCCCCTTGCTTCCATGGTAACAGAACATGGTTCATGAACACCCCTCAAGATGACCACATAGAAAAATGATTCACGTCTTAGTGTGAACGTAAATGTCCCTCAAATCCCTCGTACCCAGTGAAACAATAAAACATAAACTTGAACAAAAGCAGATACTGATAAAATTAGCTTTAGAGATAAAAGAACACGATGAAAGCGGCTTTTTAAGAAATGGATCAATTACAAGATTTCAAAACTTAATGAAAATTAAATGAGTGATTCCTAACGAAAGTATCACATTGTTGAGAAAGACCTAATTACCTAATGATCATCAATTGATATATTCAGACAGGAGGGTCTTGCTGTTTGTTACTGCCAATGTATTAGTTGTGATTTTTACGAAATGGTTATTGTTTGTTTCTAACCATGAAAATGTTGACCTTTCGCTCTTTGACCAAGTGAAAGTGGATGTGTTAAAATGAAACAAAATTTTAGTAAACTAAGTGAATTGTATTGAGTAGAGAAAATACAGGTGTCAACAAATATGCCATATTGATTGAGGCTGAAGTTGACTGTTAATTTCTTAATTTGAACATGTTCAAAATATTTAATTCTAGCTGCCTCCCTGAACATAACAGCGCGATATCTGGAGTGACCAGCACATTAAACAAAACTATTGTATAGGATTATTAAAAAAGTATTCATCTACTAGCGAGTATAATATAGGATGTCTCTAAAAACAAAATAACAGATATTGATATTTCAACACTGTCTATAGTTATAGTAAAGAAATGTCTGTATCTTTCAATATAAACATTAAAAGATAAAACAAGTGTAAGTGCTCTGCTTTTTTCAACCCTGTTGTAAGTTGATAGGTGATTTCTCGTAAGTGGCCCAAAGTATAACCCCTGACCTTCTTATAGAGAACAACCTTGGAGGAAAGTTTGCCCTCTAAGTGACCTACATCGACTTAAAACATCCACACATCACACAATTATAGTATAGAAGAACATTGACTATTTCCTAGCTATAATATCCTATAATCAATCAGCCATATTTGTGTTATAACAGCATTCCCTTTAGTCAGGTTCCATGGTATTGTTGTTTTGTTTATTGTTGAAATCGCAGACAGCATCATCATCATCATCATTATCAGCAGTTGTTGTTTTTGCAAATCCAAGACCATCAAGTTATACAGCATCGCCATTGTCACATTGATGTCGTAGAAATCATTTGGTTAAACAAACACTCTTTTATAACTCAACTTCTCTGACTTCAGGCCATTTCAATGAGGGATGGTGCTCTGCTAAATATTCATTGTACAAGAAAAGAGGTCCTCTATGGTTCTATATAACTTGATGCTATAAAAAACATAATGAAGTATGTTTTTTTTCTCAGCAAATTAGCATATTGCGTTGAGTCGTCATAACAGATAAGAAAAATGCACTTCATATCACTGCATAGCTATAACACAGCACTGTTGACAGTTGATTGTATATAAAATTTGAATATAATTTTCCAGTCACCAAAAGTAGACATTCAAGAAATAAAAAAATATAAAAACTAGGAACATGTGAATTATTCTGAAACAATTAAAAAGACCAGCATTACAATCTAAAAATGATTGAGAATTAGCTTCATAAAAAGATTGAAAACTAATATGGGGTTGAAAGTTTGAAGAGCTCTAAAAGAAAGTCTTAAAAAGAATTGAAATTTGGTTTTTCTATGGGCAGAATCAAGAAGGGATGGATTGGTTGAATGAACAAAGTGAGTGTTGTGGGGTGTGTTGTCGCTGCTCCGAGGAAGGCGTTGTGGAAGTTGGTGATTCAGACATGGTCTTTAGGAGGCTGTACACATTGTCTGCCCGTGCCAGACGCTCAAAGAAGGGTAACAAGTCAAGCAATTCTGTATCATTTATCTCATCAAACCAAGAGGTCACACCCACCTGAGGAAATCAACATCAACACAGTCAGGTTATATTTACATTTAAGCTCTTGAAGTTTGGGTCTTTACAGTCAATATAACAAAAATTTCCGTAAGAATTCAAAATTTGCGCTCATTCTCGATCGATGTGACAAAACGAAGTGAATGAATGAGATGAGTCAGAGTACACAGATAAGAAAAGACAGAAGAGTAAGGTTATCGCAAAAACGGGGGTTCACCATTTCAAAAACAGGGACAAATGTTTCAAAGAATTGTAACAAACTTGTACACAGGAGTTGCTCGCAGGTGAGTAGCTACGCTCGCGGCACTAGGATTTGCGAGTAAGTGAGAGGTAGAAATTGCGTGACGTTCGCTTACAATTTTCAAGACCCAATTTCCCTTTTAAAGACTTGATGTTTAAAAATATGGGTTCTTCAAGACTGTGTGGGCATCCTGAGTAACACATCGTTAACAAACACATCATTATTTATACCAGGGAATCGGAGCCACATGTCTAATGATACGGCTCCAGCACTTTTAAAAAAGTCGGCTCCAACCTACTTATAGAAATAAACCTATTTATAGAAATTTGACCTAAAGGACCTGGAAAAATAATTTTAAAACTCATCATTTGAATAGAAATTATTATTTCAGACCAATAAGTTTTACATTTTTGGTATTGCCAGAAAATAAAGCTTTACTTTGCTATCTATACTTTTGGTATCTTTTTTAATGAAAAGTACGGAGCCGCAAGATAAAATTTCAGCTCCAGCAGAAAACCCTTCAGCTCCAATTCCCTGATTTATACTACATCTATTTTTTTTCTTTGAACCTTTTGTTTGATTTTATATCCAACAATAACATAGTCTAAACAAATTTCCATTTATTGAAATGATAAGTGAGTAATTGACAGATTTTTAACAAATGAAGTTTTAATCTTTGCATATCAATCATATCACTTAAAGCTGAAATAATCAAGATTCAAGTAAGTTTAGTTCTTACCCACTTGGGGGAAGATGAAATCTTAATAAGAATTCTTACTAACTTATCAGATTAACCACTTTTCTTTCTGTGTTTACTCTTCAATTTAACACTTAATGAAAACTAAATACAGTTCTACTTGTTAAATCAACACTGCTGTTTGTGCTTTGTTGTAAACAAATTATGGAGCAGATATAATGTAAGATCTATCCCAGGCATGTCTGCATCTTTAACTGTTGCTCCAAACTGCCTAATCTAAATTGTATGAGGTGAGGATCATGTAATATTTAGTGAACTAATTATTTTTTGTATTATTGACGCACAGCCAGGCAAGAGTGACAGAGTGTCAGTGGGATGCCTCTTCTTCTTTGATAGTATATGACAGTAGAAGTTAAATGTCATTTTATTGCTAGTTGTTTGCTTCATATGATTTAAAAAATTGAGAGATTCAAAATTGACTTATATATATTCCACTACTTTAGCTCATCTCTTAGAATCATTTGAGGACATCTATTTATTTTCAAAGAGAATAAAAATGGTCTTTCATATCACGAGAAAGTCTAGCACGCTTTTTGACAAAATTGGAAAGGTCTTCAAAATCAAATACAAAATGTGTGTCAGCAATACACAATAATTTGATTATTTCCCCTGGGCTACCACAGTAATTCAAAAGTTTGTGATAAGGGATTGTTTTCAGTTGCATCCAAAGAATGATTGTAGAATAAAGAATGAAAAAACCCACAACTGATGTGAACTTAGGAGGTAAAAGAAGTCAAATGAGGGCCAACTCCCCAAACTGACAGCCCTGTAGTCTAGTTACTGATATAGATAACTTAAATAATTGCAACAATGTGTAAATTACCTTAGACTAAGTTCTAAAGTGACAAATAGAAACTTTTTTATCTTAATCCAAATAGCAAAACTGACTTACAGCATTTTCAGGATGGAAGATATATGATGCCGGTGAGTTGTCAATAATAACAACCTGGTTTAAGTCTCGACCTAACCGACTCAGGTCCTGGAGAAGTGAAAAACAATACATGTTATTAATAACAACCATATATAATCAGTGATAACAAATATTGACTTTTATTTGAGTGTTAGGTTGACTAAGATCAAAGTCATAAACTTATTCAATGATTATATTTTAAAAAACAACAGATTCTATGCTAATGATCTCTAAACGTCTCCCCAGGGAAATTCCACTTACAAAAGCAACATAAGACAAAAATACATAAATCAATTTATAGCCATATCTATAACAATATTCACTGAAATGTGTGTTAGTTTGTATGTGTGACGATTATCTCAAGTTTGTGGATTGATTTTGCAGAAATTATGACATAGGAAAACTGACATTCCAAGGAAAAATAAAATTCATTTGTTAAATACTTAAAATCAGAATCTTACTCAATAAGCCAAGCCAACATCCAGGGCGCATTTTAAACAAGTAAACCGGAAGCAAAATTGCATTCATATGAAATGTGCATTCTCTGTCATGGATAGCAAAAAATATAGAGGGTGGCTGAAATGTTGACACTGTAAAAAAGGTTGGTTGGAAACTTTTTGGACGAAGCAAACACGTTTTTGCTGGGAGGTTCTTCTTTTAAATATCATTTAAGCATTGAAAACTTTTTGGGGAAATTGGCCTTTGGATACTTTCTCCTACTTCTTCAAACTGTGGGGGGATATTGGGGCGAAGCATTATAATTGAAGGGGCGAAGCATTATAATTGAAGGCGCGAAGGGCCTGAGTTTTTACAAGGGATACTTTCTACTTCTTCAAACTGTAGGGCGATAATTGTTTGGAATCCATTACCGGAAACATTACAATTCTGCCTTCATTTCCAATGAAAATACAGATAGCTGGTTAATGGGATAAAGAAAAAGGTAACAAGGTAAGTGAAAGGTCAGGCCTGTTCAAAGTTGTGTCCAACAGAGAAAATTCACATACCACTCCATTGTTTTCTTGTTGTGGGAACATTTGCATCATCTTATTTAGCTAAAATTAGCCAACTACGGATACTAAAAGGTCAGTCTTGCGGATTTAGGTTTGAAAGTTTTTTCCCTATTCTTAAAAAGCTTACTTGAATGAAACCTAAGCCAATCAGAATTCTTGTTATAGGAATGAAAATCAATAAACTTGATCTGAAACTACATCTCATTTTACCAATATCATAAATTAATATACTGCAATCAATCAGAATATAATACAATGGGTGTCTTCAATGGCACTGAAGATGAGGGAAAGTACATTCATCACTTCACTGCATATATATTTCTGGAAGAATCAAAAATAAAATTTGCAGTTTTCTATATCATTTACAGTATTCAAATCAATAATTTTCTTGTAAATGTTAAAGTCTGCAGCTTGAGTTCTTACTTTGACGTAGTTTCCTCTATGAAAGACACAAGATTCCCTGAAGAGGCGACACCGGAACACATTCCACTTGTCCAATAAGTCAGCCACTGGATCTGCATACTATGGACACAAGGGAATCAAAGGTCAAATCAATCAAACCTTCAAAGTCATAGTAGTTATTAAAAACAAGGCAATGGATCACATGATCTCAACATGAGAGACAGATGGGTAGTATATATACTGTGGTGTTAGTCACCATGCCATTGCTGTCAGCATATGATTCATAATTATTTTTGACAATTTTGTTTGAGCATACTCACAGTTTTTTATGAATAATTATTGATACCCCTATATGCTCACAAAGCCATTCACCGTGGTGTAATTCACCACTGCAGTCTGTATGATTTATGTTTTTGTTTGGCCACCATGTTTGTTTATAATAATAATGACTGTCGCATTGAATGAAGCATTAAAGGTTGGGCAGCCATGTTTGTTATAGTTATTATGGTGGTCATAATGTTCTAGTTCCATTCTACTGTCCATCTTTAAGGGTAAACATGTGGCTATGTGATGGTTATGTGAGTTTTCATGGATCTCTCTCTATGTCATAACATGGTTATATATAATATTTTTCTGTTTCTAAGCAGTTATCATTTCATATTATGTTGTCTCCATGTTTATCTATGCTAAGTCTGATCAAACATTTCATTTAGTTTTTGCATCTAACAATTAAATATGTATACATCAATTCACATCATTGCTTAACCTACTAACAATTTTTTAACTCTTCAGCTTATGTTACTGTTTCAAAGGGCCATTTCAAGAGTGACAGCAATGCCAAAATGTCACCGTTTTCAAATAAGTTAAATCGAATTTAACATGCCTAAAAAATAACACACCATTTCACCTACAAAAAAAATCACTATGTCTGAAATTCTTTTGGACATATTCCGTGTTGTTTATAGAGTCATAATGTTTCCAGAACCAGGATTCTGGATGTTGTTAAAATCAGTTTAAATTTAAAGGAATCTTAATTTCTATTTTTATCTTTAAAAACCTCTCCACTTTGAAAAAGTTTCTCTGTTCAATGATTCATTTTATAGAAAAGATTCTGAATTGACAAAATTGAAACTTAAGTTCCTTTAATTTTTTGTATGCAGACATAGGAAAATATAAAACTAGTGGTAAAAATGAATAAATAAATGATATAAAGCGATACATCTTGAGTAAAAGCAATATAAGAAAAAAAAACAGAAGAACATCAAGTGTAATTATAAACATTTCAAGAAAATACAGGATCTTTAATTGATATTATTACCAGATAAAAATGAAGATCTTAACTGTTAAAGATAGAAACATCATGTTTCAGCAGCTGATCAGTAATTAATTTGAGATTTATGTGGCACCACAACAAATTTACTTTACAAATGTGTCTTTTTGAACAAATAAAGTATTTTTTTCTAATCTACTGTGTGACTATTGTTTATCTCATAGTGAACATAAAAGTAAAAGTGTGATGAACAATAGTCAATAGTTGTGATGCAACAAAAATTTTAAATAAATTTCTGAAAATCTGCTTAAAACCAGGTGTTCCCAAATTGAAGGTTCATGAGTTAATACAATTTTCTATCTGTTAATAATAGAAAAACACCTTGTTCTTTGAAACATGTTATGTTGCTGATCAAGCAGCCATTTGAGCCCGGGCACCTTGGCTTAAAATAAATATGAAATGAAATAAGTAAAACTTTTCAACTTTTCTTATTTATTTTCCGACTAGACTATCTTACCTTAGCCAGGCTTGCAGTAAAGAGAACACATTCAAATAATTCTCCCATTCGTTGCAGGAACTCATCTACATGGGGCCTTTTTAAAATGTACACCTGAAATGACAAAAACAAATATTACTCTATAACTTTAGCACATACAAGCGAGGGAAATCTATACTAAAAAAAGAAAGTTCATTCAGTATAACTTAATCAAAAGACCTTTATCTTTCAAACCCAGTACTGTTTGCATGATGGCAGACTGTTGTGACTAAAATTGGGGCTCCTACCACTGCTCAAAGCAATTGAGACAGGTAACAGGCAGTCATGGGTACGAAGCCGGCTTCAGCTTTGGATTTGCAAAGCCCTAATTATGAAGCCTCAACTTAGGCTTTGTGTATATTTTGGAGAAGGCTTCAGCTTTAGCTTCATGATATTTTTTGGAAGAAGCTTCAGCTTGTCAAAATTATTTTATCAGGTTTCGGCTTCATGCAAATATTTTTCTCTGAGTGATTCGCTGTTTTCCCCATTTTTTCCAATAAAAGTCTAACAACTTAGATTTTTCAAGATAGTACTAGCCTAGCTAGATATATGGCATCTTATCTTATTCATGTTTTGAAAAGATGTCAACTCCAAGGCAACACTTAACTGATTATTTACTTTAACATGTCATATGTCCTGATATGTCCTATTACTATTACATAAACATTACTCCTACAATTAAGAAATACAGATTTTAAGTTAAATACTTCAACTTTAAAAAAAACATGCATTTTATCAAAATAGATTGTATCACACATGATCATAATCATAATAAATAGAAATGAACCCTTAATAAGCTGTTAAATGGAGGCTAAAGGATATTATGGATTTTTACTTTCAGAATCATGCCTCTTCTGTTTTGCAAGAAGTTACTATTTGCATCTTCCATTTCAATCCATGATCATAGCCATTTACTTGTTAAACACTTCTCATTTTCATCAGACATACCTCCCCTTTGTCTTCCCTCAGATTTGATGTGAACGTAGACATTTTTCAGAATGCAATGTCAATTTTATGTCAAGATTAATAAGCCCAAAAATCTGTTACAGCTATAATGAAAGAAAAATCAAACAATCCTCTGAAAATCACGATGAAATTCATACGTAAAAAAAAGCAGCCATCTTTGTCTTTTTGAAATGATTGAACTCTCATCGAAGACTAAACTTGAATTGTGAGTGACAAAACCTTTTTGAGAATGACAAAATGACCGAAGTTATTACTGAATAACAGATTCACAAACTAACCAAAGTAGACGACTCAAGTTTTTTTTTAAATTTTACAAGAAAGATTTCAATCACTGAGAAAATTCTTGAAATCTGGATTAGTTATGCACATGAAGAAAATCCAGGAAGTCAGGGAAAGTTCACTTTTTTAGTGTTGGCTTCGTGAGTTGCGGCTTTGTACCCATGTCTGGTAACAGGTTACTGTCTGCATAATATCACACAACAAAGAGTCATAATCCCCCTCAGACTTTTCTCAAGAGTCAAAGGTCACAATCCGCCTCAATTCCATCTTTTATTTTTGCACAAGCTCCAACTAATGTCTCCCGTTTCAATGACATTTGGTCCGCTTTACTCACTTATTTCATTTTTTTTCTCGTTCATCTCTTTTCTGTCATTGCTTTTTCTATTAATTTTTTCCCTTCTCATTCCTTTTTACAACATAATCCCAAGGGACATCAAAGAAGAAAGAAAATGCAGTCAAACTTGCTTTAACCAGACCTGCTTGAACTGGATATTTGTTTAATTGAAACAAAAACTTGACTGATTTTTCTTGTCTCTCTTTATCTTTGTTAAAAAAATGTTTTAATTGAACAGGCAGAAAAATTGGCTGTTCATGTTTAAACCATAAAAAATAGCATGTTAATGTACCGAATTGTACTTTAAAAAAATTGAACAAATTCTTATTTAGACATAAGGATTTGATGATAAGACAATGTCCATAGTTAGGACAGTCATAAGTGTTTACTCACAGCCAATTAAATCATGTATTATAATTAATACAATTTGACAGAACTGACCACAGCCAATATTTTTTGTCATATAATTGAATATCTGTAAATGCTGGGTATAACAATAACATTTAGACATATCCAAAACAAAAGTAAAATTAGGTCACATCTCTATTAAAACCTATTTGTGTTGTTAAGTTAACAAAAGAATAAAACAAAACAAGAAAATCCTACCTGGTGTACAATACCGTCTATTTCAACAGGGACAATGAAATCAGCATTGTTTATAGGCTGTGGACAAATTAAATACAGTGATAAGTGTGGTATTACAAATGTGTGGTATTATAAATGTGTGGTATTAGTGGTATTATAAATGTGTGGTATTAGAAATGTGTGGTCAAATGGTGATCTTACAAGTAAGAGGAAAGAGGTTAAGTAGATTTCAGCATACAAACTTATTTGCTTAATAACTCTTGAGATCTTAAAACAAGATAGAGAAAGAAGGGGAGGCAAGAAGGAAAGTCCACAAACAGGGATATCATTGTTGGTTCCCAAGATTTTGGATGTGTTTAAATTCATTATTTATTTAAAAGCATAGGCGGAATAAATCATAATTAAAGAAATTTAAAAAAATGAATGATGCAGCTGTTGATTAAAAGCTGTTTAGAATATAAGACAGTATTTAAACTCTTGTCCCAAAGATGAAAATTTTTAGCCCACTCTTTGACAATTTTTAACCACAATCGTAGGCAAGTTTATAGTTCTATGTATACAAATGAGATAAATATTGCGATGCTGATGTGATGGTTCATCTTTACAGACAATAATTTAGCATGGATTTGCTAATGCTTAATTGAGTCAGCTAAAATTCCCAACATTTCTTTGTGAATCATTTTTTCATCCCCTTGAAAAAATCATGTCAGCACAAAAATGTTCCGACACTATCTAAAATTAAGCATTTACCATATCTAAACTTATATTGATTATTCAGGATATGAAGCTTGTGAAGCTGGATGAATGTCCGTTATAGAAGATACATATATAATGCATTTCCAGGTTTGTGACAGGCTCAATCTGCTTTGAGATCAAGTATCACCGCACAGGTCCAATGAAAACACCTACCTTTACCTTCTGAGCCTGTTAAGTCTTATAATGACGTTTGTCTTCGCTGCCTGTAGTCAAGGTGAGATTCAAATCCGATCCAGAACCTCTTGTTCCACAGTTTGGAAGACTTCCATTACAACCACTACAACAAATGTGCAAAAGAAATCTACTCCTCTCTACTGAATTTAAACTGTGAGTAGTGTTCAATGATCAATATTTATGACATTAAAACGATTATGATATTAAAAAGACATTACCTTAAATGAACTATGTACAAGGGTTTCATCCAAGTCTATAACAACACATTTTTTGTTCATATCCTGGTGACTGACGGTGGGTAACAGGTACTTGTCACAAGTCTGGTGACAAAACGGAATATCATTATAATATCATTGTGATCAATTTAATGTAGAGCCACAATATGATTTGGTTATTATTTAAGTAAGAGATACAGTAGATATGGGTTTCAATGAATCTTCCTTCAAAGTTTCCTTTTAACTGTACATCCCCAATTTTTTTCTTTAATAAACAATAGTAAAAACGATTCTGTTAAACCAACAAACAATGTTGCTAGTTTAAGTTGAACAAATAAGTGAACCTCACAATATCACTGAAATGACTACTAAAGGTAAAAAGAATGCAAAAAGACAAGAGGAAATAGCAAAAACTGTTTAACACATATATCTCCAATAGGAAATAACCATGAAATATATTCATTCATGCTGATGTAACTGGGTTTATCCTTTTGGTAAGACAAAATTATGTATTCAACAAAACAAATTGCTAGGCCTGTCAGGTTCAATGAAACCGGTATCTAATCTACTGTACCCTAGAATCGCCTTTTATGATTATACTACAGACATTTTTATACGTTTTACCTCAGATTTACTATAGTTACGTCATAAATCACCTTTTCATAATTTTCTGTTGTATATATAAGTAAATTGATTCACCTTTTCTTACTTAACATAAAACATCAAATTTCTGCATCTCTCAACAAATCCAACTAATTAATTATTTTTTCCACTACATTTTTTTATGATAAAAAATCTTTGACATTCTGATAGAGTTTGTGTAAATATCTCCCACATATTCTTGTAACTATAACTTTGACATTCTTTTGAATTTTGTGTATACTGTCAAACACCTTTTTTAAATATTTATTTTTGCAAATAAAGAAACAAGCTTTCGTGAGGGAGTAAACTTTGCATAACCAGCATGCCTAAATACTAGATTGTGATATTTAAGCAACTTTGCACTGTCCTAGAGGAACATGTTGACCTTAAATTTTACTGCTTATATATATTTTGTTATAGCTTGTATTTAGGAAAGTGACAACAAAATAAATAAAAACAACCAAACAGAAAAGATTAAATCAAATATTGCCATTTAATTTGTTTGTGGAAAACTATGTAACAATGTGGTAACTTAGAACCAGAATTTTTGGTCATACTATGTGTTTTTCAGTTTTTGTATTCAAATAGCATTGCTAACTTTTTGAACAGAAAAGATGTTTGTACTTTGTATCATAAAGATTGGGTGTAAATTTGGGAAAAATCAACCATCTAAATATGATTTCTCCCCTATTGACAAATGCTCTGTAAATTAGGACTAAGAGAAATCAAATCCCAGAAATAGTCCCATTTAATGGAGACAAAAAATCTTTTTTAATTTAATGTAAATATTAAAAAAAATTACATTGAAGTTGAAGAAAGCATATAAATTAACTGAAAAATGCTATTCAGTTTTTTTAAAATAAAAAATGTAACAAACCCCAAAATAATTGAGCGTCCAACTTACCCTGGGGTTTCCATTCTCCTCCGGTACTGGAGTCTGACAATCTGGCCCTGGTGGAGAATTGTTGTTGTTGATGTTGCCATCGTTGCTGTTTCTAAAGCAGCACAGGATGGAGCTGAACAGACGATTTCTTGGCTTTTTTACTGTGGCGGGCGTCGTCGTACCTGGACAAAGAAACAAAACACAGAATTTTAATTTTTATTAATTAACTGATAGATGGTGTTTAGGTTACTTTTTCAAAACAAAGTCACATTAGTACCTTCTCAACTTCCTGGGAAGTATACATAGGAGCTGTCAATTAGGTGCCACTCCTCATAAGTGTTACAATCCATTATCCATAGTTAGGTACCTATACCATGGTATAGTAAAAAAATGTTTTGGTATCTTTATACAGCCGAAATGTTAATAAAACATTTTAATACACATTAATATCGCATGTATCTTAAAATTATTTATTGTAACGGAAACCAAGGATTTTTTAAAAAGAAATATCTGCCAATATTGGCCAGGGGTTGCCAGATAGGTAAACACTCGCATTTATATCCTTTACTGACATTGCGAGCTATTCATCCAGAGTGAGATCCTTATTTCCGAGAAAACTCGAACTGTTGTTGACTGTATGATAAATTACCCTAGGGCACAATTGCTAGTGTCACCGTTATTACTTCCTGATGTAATAATGTGACAGGCGACCGACAGGAGTTAAGTATTAAATCGATGTCAACACAAACAATACAAACAGCTCTTTATGAAGACATGGCGAGGAAGAAAAGCAATAAAGGGAAGCCACAGTTCCTCATATAATGAATTCAATCGATGTCAACGAACAATACAAACAGAAGACTAAACGTGGAACACTATCAATAAAGGGAAGTCACCGTTAGACTTAATCGATCGATTCTTTCAGCGGATAACCTGTTAACGATATTACTTGACTGTCCCTACAGACTTGGTTCAATAACCCCGTAACCTCTCATGACCTCAGAATTGATACTCTCTACTCTTTGAGGAATGTAAGGCTACGAAAATTAACACGATCGTCGTGAGGTCGTAATGACATATATTAAGATAACAACAAGTCGTAAAACTCAAAGATGAGACAGTAACTACAGACAATCACAAAAATAACCCTTGTATTAAATAGAATATGACCAGCCATAACCCGATACCCGATGGATGTTTCAAATAGCGTCTGCGTACGTCAACATCATTATTTGATTTTCACACGAAGTGGAAAAGTAAGAAAATAAGTGGGGAATGCGTCATGATTTGTCCTATCCAATCAAAATACTTGTACGTTAGTATTTCAACATATTTTGCAGTATTTTTTGGTAAATTGTGTAAGAGTTTTAACGTCTCCATCAACACATCGTAGGTTATATTGACGACGGACGTACAAAGCCAAGGTAATGAATTGAATAATTCAGGGATGTAAATGGTCAATCAAGAAATTGGCTGAAAAACTACGGAGTCCCCTTGCAGGGTCGAGGGAAAGAGTCCCGATGGGGGAGGGGGTAACGGGGGCAAGTCCTCGTAAGCTTTGACATTATTGCCATTGTACAAGTCAAAATAACCCTTTCTTGGCACAATTGCAAAAATATAGAAGTAAGTATGAATGTAATCAAAGTTACTGGGCTAATTGCTACAAAAGGTTACTTTAAATGATATAATTAATGATTTAGGAAACAAATCCAGCAGCTAAGCCAGAAGGGAATTCAGAAAATCTCATTTGAAAATACAATCACTAATAGATAAATACAAAATCACAACAATATTAACTTGGCACTCATAAAACTGTTTCATTTTCCGGCATAGGAAAAAAATTATAATTTGATCGTTGAATTGATTACTGGATAATTCTGAGAATTAATTTCTGCCTGAAATTGCCTGTGCCTGAATAATTTACACAGTAAATATACACGACTTTAGTAAGATAAAGGGGTAACCTAGAAATAAGCATTTAAACAAGAGAAAATAATTCGTTGACGGAATATCTTCATATCCCTCACCACTTATCCTGCCCAACCGACATTTCCGCCTAATCTCTTTCCTTGTATTTCCTGTTCGTGTATAAATGACATCAATATCACTTAAAAGTTCAAGGTTTCCGATTTGCCAATGTCTTGTTATGGTCGTGGACGAAATCAAACAAAAAATGTGGAGATTTAGCGGGAATCGTTTATAATTATATTATAATCTCAAAAGAGAGGTTTTGGAGGAAAGCAGGGATATTTTCAGGGATAGACTCCCCCGAGCTCGGGATTATGTTTGCTCTGGTTTTAGATTTCTTCGATCTCAGACGGGGCTTAGATCATTATTGCAGATTCCAGAATGAGGATATTTCTTAGGCTACCAAAATCTGTCTAAATAAATACAAACCTAAACATTGACTATACAATACATCAAAAATACTGGGAAATAGACTTTGCAAATCCTGCATCATTGTCATTGAATTACTCTAGTTCCATGACATTTGGCACCATAGATGCTTAAAATATACCAGCAGTTAACTCAAGGCTATCCTACTGAAGTCCATGAGAAAACAAAAATTTATACAGGGTGACCGCCAGTCTTCATAATTTTGTTACAGGGAGATTTTTCAGGGACATAATATGCTTATTTTCTAGGGTAAACAGGGTGTTTCGAGACGTAACTTGTAACAAATGGTCACTGATGTAAAACGGCTAGTAGACACACTAAATATTTAACAAAATGTATTAAATTTAAAATCTATGGCACAATTTTTTTGAAATGTCTTATTCCCATACAGTTGGTTGTGTGTACTCTGTTACAAGTTCGTCTGTACGGGGGGGGGGGGGGTGCTAAGTTACCGAAAAACCCTGTAAACATTTACAAAAAAAGTAAAAACAGATATTTCAGTGATCATATCATTGGATAATTGATTAAAGTAAAGTTCCAGGAGAGGAAGGGCATATTCATATCAAAGGGGTGCATCACAGGAGGGGAAGGGCATATTCATATCAAAGGGGTGCATCACAGGAGGGGAAGGGCATATTCATATCAAAGGGGTGCATCACAGG
>JAUUEB010326450.1:0-11409 GCA_032362205.1 Clione limacina
GTAGTGTTTGGACGCTTCCTTCTACTTAGTCTTCTGTTTAGCTTATTATTAGATGAAGTCGTATACACCGATGCGACGAAGTCGCTAGTATGCAAATTACATAAACAGTCTCGCTCAAATGTTCTGTCCCACCTGTTCAAACAACGATAAAACACACTGAAAGTTAAAATATTAAATATTGAGTTAAACATCCCATTAGATACCTTGTATGCATATTTTATGTTTCAATTTAAAAAGATGGGTTTACTGGCCATTACTCAGAAGGATGTAGGGCTCATTATCCAAAGTCACAAAATGGCGGTTATCGTGATTTTCCTGTTTAACTCCATGGTCAGGAACAAACAAATGGATATTGTAAAAATTCATTAACTATAACGTTTGAAATAAATTAATTGGAATACACACTAAAAGCAGGCGCGTAGCCAACTATAGATAAAATAAATACAATGGCCGCAAAGCGGTCGCCATTTTTGAGATCAGTTATAAATGGTGCAAATTTAGGGCTTTTTAATCTAAATAAGGGTTAACGAAATTTTGAAAACAAGTAAAAGATTATGGAAAACTAGGGCATTTTGGATCGAAGGGGGGGGGGGGGTTGTATTCCCTATGTCCCCCTGCCTACGCGCCTGACTATAAGTATGCATTGGTTTGTGAAAAGAATGTTTTTAACATGTTTATGACATAAAGATGAATGATTGAATAACGTGTGTGATGTTACGGTCAGTGAGGAGATTTCAACGACAAATCCCAAGCGGTGACTGACTACCTTATCTCCGTTTCAATCACATGCCAGTCAAAACAATTTAAAAAATCCTGCTTCTTTAATCGGGTGTTATTTTACTTAATGGAATTTAAATTAATTATTCAAATTGGTATTATGAGTAAATGTCCACATTTTCCTTGTGTTTATTCCTTAAATTTGAGTTGAAGATGCAAATCACAATAAACGCCAATTTGTGACTTTGCATAAAGACCCCTACCTCCTTCTGAGTAGTGGCCAGTAAACATTTATCAAGAAAACACATCTTTTTAGATTGAAACATATGCATACAAGGTATATCTAATGGAATATTTAACTAACTATTTTATATTTAAACTTTCAGTGTGTTTTATCTTTGTTTGAACAACAGAGCATTTGACCGGGAGTGTAAAAAAGCTTGTAGTAAAATAATCCCAAGGTTTGGCGCTCTGGGGTGTAGAATCAATGTTTTATTCGTTCTTATGACCTCATTAGTTTGTCATTGATTTAAATAACTGGAAATATGCGGGTAATACCCTTTCTGTTTCATGAATTCTCTTTTCATATTTTTAATATGATAACCGTTTGTGTGTGTTTTGACTGTTTCCTATAAGCGAGCTCACCAGTGTAATATCTCCTCACTTAATCAACTTATTCGTCAAAGAATGTCTGTAGCGTCGCTTTCACTCAGACAAAAACCGTCGACAATTTTCACAGACCTTCCAGAGCAGTTCAGGTAATGTGGGTAATTTTACATTCTAATGATTTTCCCGCGTATAACGATGTGTCTTTTATTCGTTGAAGCCTCAACTTAATGATATTGTCTGGGACAGATCTCTCTTGCCACAGAAAATGGCTTTCACTGATAGGATAGTTACCCCAGATTTTCGAGTGAATAATACCATTTACAACAGAACGAGTGGTTTCCATTGTCATTATTCCGCGGTATAACTTTAATGATGTACTATAATTACATCGAACAGTTAAATAAATTAAAATATAATATATATATTTACAAGGGGCGAGCATTTGCGGAAAATGTAAAAAAAATACTTCTTAAATTATTAACTGACGAAGAACAATATATAATTATATATATATATATGTTCACTGTACTGTACTGTACTGTACTGTACTGTACTGTACTGTACTGTACTGTACTGTACTGTACTGTACTGTACTGTACTGTTCTCTACTCTACTCTACTCTACTCTACTCTACTCTACTCTACTCTACTCTACTCTACTCTAATCTGACCATGATATTTACTTTTATCTGCAGTAACTTTCACGCAATCTGACAGACGCTTTATCATCATTCTCTATCTCAACTATCTAAGAGGTATACAGACTAATTGCTCCATATTGATCTTGTGAGCTTTGATTTTCGTCTGATAACTACGAATTCCATCCATCGTCTTTGAACATATCGATGTTTCATTGGACGTCTGCAGTGGTCTGTACCCCGTTACTGACTGTCACTCCAGCATGGCATTGTGAATATATCTGTTGATAAAGCTTATGTCCCTGGCATTGGTGCAAAAAAAAGAAGATTATTGCTCATTGCAACCTTCATATTTTATAAAAGAAAACCCTGTGCACTGTAAATGATAAAAGATATATGATGTGATATCTGTACATTTCCTCACGGAGACACCTCAATCCGATAGACGACAAAGACAATCAAATTATGAGATGAGATCCCCTGAGCTGTATTCTCTTGAACATGATTGTTTGTTGAGTGTAATCATGTCAAATACACCAGCTTTTATGATGTCAATATTTGAGTGATGTAGTCCCTCCCAGACGTGACCTCATCTAAACCTGGCTCATGGGATCTGTCTAGAGAATGCTTTTTATTTGTGTTGTGTCTGTGAACATGAAAGATATGTGGCATGTCACTTGGGCACCGCAAGAAAAGGCATGTTCTTCTTGCTCTTATAAGAAATTTCAAACAAAAAAGCTGCATAATAAAATTGAAAATGCATTTGTGTCTGGCTGGCATTACATCCACAGTTTTGACTCAATCGACCTGGCACTTTAGCAATGTGTCTGAAGATATACCCAGGTGTGCAGTTAAGATTTTGGTGTAATTCGTTTAACTGTAAGAATGTTATTAGCTTGTTTAGTTTGTTTTTTTTACTATATATCTTCAGTAAACGCGCCATGATTATAAACTTATATATGCAAAAACATGCTCCGGACGCACTTTATACTCGTACCGCACCTTTAATTAACACAATTTTCTCTTTCTGTATTAATAGACGGTATACACCAGCTGATACAAATAGTTAATTAATATAAAGTTTTTTTTCGAAGCAAGGATGGGGGCATAATGGCGCGTAGTGGAGGGGGGGATAGTGATATATAAAACTTCTTAGGATTTAGTTTTAGACCTAAAATTTGTCTATGTTCAGACGAAACCCCGTTTTAATTTTGTTTTGGATGCGATGTAATCATATATGTTTTTCATTAAATCAAAAAATAAATATCGCTACACGATCCGCAACACATGAAACTATAAGAAAAGTATAATATTCTTTTGCAGTTTACTTAGATAAAACTTATATTTCTATAGGTAAATTTTGGCATTCTAGTCAAATAAGTAATTTTAGTCTTTATTGAGCAAATTTAGAAAAAAAAATATGGGCGTTTTTGGGCAACAATGAAAGATGCTTTAGGATAGAATGCTTTGGTGTAGTAATCAGGAAAAGTAGGCACTTGAATTTCAAGCAACGTTGAGAGTGGTTAGTTTGAAAAGCGGTTTTTTGTCAAATTTTTTCCATTTTGATCAAGAAATTTACATTGAATGTGCAGAATTATTGGTTTTGTTAAAGCTTTTTTTAACAGCACAACACCTTATTTTTTGGTGCTCAGATTCTGACGTGAATTTGGTTTTCACAGAGTGCCATCATACTTTTTTTTACTGTTCACTAATGTATGCGTTTTCTTATACGACTTTAACAAATGCATATATTCAATGCAGGGGCGTATCCAAGATTTTAAAGGGGGGGGGGTGAAAATTGGCGCTCCCTCTATTGACGCTCCCTCCTCACCCTACCAAAACATAACCTCCCTTTCAAATTAGGTCATTTTTTGTTATAAAGAACTTTAAATTATTATTATTTTTTTTAAAAATTATGTTACGTGTTTTTTTCTTTACAGAAGGGGACGCAATTTGCGTGTTTTCTTCATTACAGAGGGGGAAGGGGCGCAAGTTGCGTTTTTTTCCTTCTTTACGGATGTGGCGCTGTTTGCGTGTTTTTTCATCTTTACAGAGGGGGGGGGGGTACAAATTGCGTTTTCTCTTCTTTACAGTAGGGGCACAATATGGCGTGTTTTTTCTCTTCTTTTCTCCACTTTTTCTTTTGTTTCCCTTTCCCCCTTATTTTCTTTCTTCACTCCCCCTTTTCGGCGACCCCACCCGTAAAGAAGAAACAAAAAAGGGGAGGGCATTCACCCGTGTCCCCCTACATACGCGCCTGATTCAGTGCTCTCCTCGAGTTCGGAGTTCGATAGACACTGAATGTTATTCTGAAATATTTCTTTGGGCTTATTGAAAAATTTCAACTTTAATGTTCTTCTGCATTTTAGAGTTGTCAGCTGTACATTGGAAATGTATTTAGTATTTAAAACTCCAATGCTCTCCTCGCTATGGGAGTCCGATTTACATTGAAAATGTTACATCTAAATACTCGAAGCACGGGCAAAATAAATGGCTTCAGTTTCTGTGACATTAGAAATACTAGTAGATGACCCGTTTTCCGAACGTGTAATACAGACAAAAAAATAATGATGAAGAACAATAAGAAAATTCGCCCATCGTTGGGCTCGAACCCACGAACCCGAGATCAAGAGCCCAGTGCTCTACTGACTGAGCTAGCCGGGACAACACAAATCACCTTGTTTGGTTTGTACGTACCTAGAGTGTTTAATTGACCGTTTTATCGCAACTCTCTCTCTCTCTCATTTATGTTTACAAACAACAACGGCTATACACAGGATGGGAACACGCAATTTTTTAATCTTCAATAACGCAAAGATTGTGTAATAGACCCCCCGTTTTTAACTTTCCTAGCTCCATTATAATAAGATATTCTATACTCTCCTCGATTTGGGTTTAAATAGCTTGGCGATCATTTTTAGATATTCGGCATCGAATGTGTTATCTATAAACGCATTAGCTCTCCGCATTCATCGCCGTGGGTTAATTTAAAAGGAATTTGTTTTTTTGGTCGAATCACGAGAGAGTTCAGAGGATTCTTTTTGGCAAAAACTATGGTCGATACTAACGTTATCTTTGTCTCATTTCAACAGACTGAATTCCACAAAGTATGTGGCTAGATCAAAAGGCTAAAATTAATGTGGCAGTTCTGAGTTCATCGAACGAAAATTTATATATAATTAAATACAGAGGAAGGTGGCTAAGTAATTAGGTTGGTGCACCTTCTAAGCACGATAGTTAATTGAAATTATAATTTTATACGCTGTTATTCATGATTAATTAACTAATTTAAAATTTTAATTTCTTCCTTTTTAGGTCAAAGCATCAAACGAACCCCGAAACAAATTAAAATTAATTAAAGTCCGCTTTCAAAACTACGTTCAGATGTATTCTGGGAAAATAAGGGGGAATCAATCTTCGATGTCACGACTAGATCGAAGGAAAGAGTGGTAATTAGCGTCTTAGATAACACATGACACTATGTCAGACGCTTTAAATTAAAAAAAAAACTATATTTTTGAAATGCACGCTAGTTGAGTGGCTTATGATCAATAAAACAGTACAAAAAGTCCAGTAAAGTAGAGTCCTGGGGGTGAGGGTGGAGGTGGAGCAATTGAACCCCTAATGTCCCCAATATATGCTTGAAGCTTTTGAAATGCACCAGTTCCTGATAAGACGGCTAATACTTAAAATACTGTCCTTAGAACACAATAAATTGATTTCTATGTACAGGGTATGTATTTAAAATCGGTAAAAAATGAATCGGAACTCTGAAAAAGACATGTTCTTATCTTACGTATTGTTATGTGGTCACCAGCATTGTAACTATCGGACTACAGGTCACCAATCTATTACAACCGTTAGAGCTTTGTTCACAATTCCGATGTAGTTTTGACAATATCTTAGATACGCAACCTGTATTTTCCAAATATTTTTTAATGTTTCTGAGTTTCAGTTATAATTTTAATGAGATGCTGTAATATGCAGGTGTGGTGAGGTGGGGTGTATATGAAGGCAGTAAATTGATCATGCATTAATTTAACCATCAACATATTACATCATTCAAGAATTTGTGCGTTCAGATTTTACATTGTGTTCGAATATTTATTGGATATGTTAATTTTCGATTGCTAGTAACTTCGTTTAAATCTGACTTACAATTGTTTTTAGTGTATGCCTCTTCCACGTTTGTCCCCGAACTACTCTCTGACCAATAATATTGTATGCCTCTTCCACGTTTGTCCCCGAACTACTCTCTGACCAATAATATTGTATGCCTCTTCCACATTTGTCCCCGAACTACTCTCTGACCCCGAACTACTCTCTGACCAATAATATTGCGTAATTGACGAGAAGTGAACTAACTAAATGTTGTTTTAGTTTGAGAGAGTAAATATCAATATAATATACGTGTTCTGTTGTTGTGTTATACTCATAGATATGTGGTGTATTGTCATATCATAGACATATGCCAATGTTATATTCTATAGCAAGACTGTGTAGTCAGACATAAAATTCAATATATTCAATGTAATATATACAATACCAAATTTGAGTCCATGGCATGTTAACCTTACTTAGGTCAAAATGCATGCTAACGGAACAACTCGGCTACATTCAAATCCTTAAGCACAGCCGACAGCCATGACCCGTGTGAGCCATGACCCGTTGTCAACTTATCACATAAGACCATGGTACCAATAACAAGTAAAATAATGTTCTTAGGGCGAACAAAATAAGATTTTGTATTTGTAACCGTCTCTCATGACCTTTCACCCCCTATCATTGTAATCGTCTCTCAGGACCTTTGACCCCTATCATTTTCAGGATTTTAATGTTTTGACAATTGATTACCTTCAAATGGTCTTTAATATAGATTTTCATAGATTTTTATAGATGGTTAGCTATAGATAATATACAACAACTTTGTTTCCCGATCTAGTTTAATGTGAGATCTCCAGAGATACATTACATGTTGCCACTCGACACGCCCATTTTAGACTTATAATAATTGTAACAGCGCATTGAGCAGATTGTCTGAAAATGCGTCGTACAAAACCCCAATATTATTAATACAATATGATGATTCTCTACGACAGTTTAACTTAATGGACAAAGTTTTCAGAGAAGTTGAATGCCATTATCAACAATCTCAATAATATACACATTTGAGGTCGTGAAGACCACCACCGCTTGGCAATACATTATATTTATTTGAAGGTATTTTCTATTTTCCTTCGAAGTCCTTGCTTTATTCACAGCTCAGATGGCCGAGAGGTTAAGCCGCCCGCTTTAAAGATATTGTATTTAAGCAGCGGTCTCGCCAAGTGCCTGTTTATTAGGGATTCTTGCTAGGACTTGTCATCCCGGTGTCAATATACTGTGACTGGCTAGGATGTACAATTAGTGCTACATCTTACTATCTGGCAGCACGTACAATTATCTCTTTGCCACAGTCGCCGATGTAACCTCCCATGGGTGGATAGAGACGTTAAACTACTAGAAGACATTTCCTTGCTCATTGTCTGTGTAGGATGTCAGAGAAGACTTGGGTCATTCCGACACCAGCAAGAACATTTGTCAATTAACGTCTATTGCCAAGGGACACTACGTCTGCTGGTGTCACTGCACGTGAACACTGTTTGACCAAGGTTGGCGAATATCGATTGATGTCAGGGCAGTATTGACATTATGTGTTAGTGAGTATAATCTACAAGTTGATGCTCACTTTTACTCACGTCACGCACTTGCTCTTCGTAATAAAAAGGCCAGCCTTGGGGCTTTTTGTATAAGATGATTCACAAATCTGTACTATTTTCATCATCATGGTTAAGTATGTCGAAGTCATTTCTCGGAATGGTTGAATCAATAACTCACCAAAAGTTATTTTCATTCCCCTAGCAAAAATAATTCAAACTCTTTTGTATGCGTTATTGATTCCTTGCAGTTGTTTGAACATAGTGATATGTTTTTTATATAACTGCTCAAATTAAGCGTCATCTTTTTCTTGTCATGTCTATAATCATGCCGGGGTAAATACCTGTGTCTGCCAACTGGTTTAACAACGTAATGTAATATCTCTGAACTGGTCGATGTGGCAAAACAGTTGACTTGTTGACACTTTTACTAGCTGCGTTATAACATTGATGTATCTGAAGTATCATTCTATGTACTCATCTTATTTCATTCCTAATTGTCTACGACAGGACCTGCTGTTGTTATTGGACACATTGTCAGAATACAAGGTCGGCCGGCATAGTAAAATTCATACATTAAAAAAGGGAACGGTTATGTCATTTTATTGTCAATCATAATATTCATCGTTTTTAAAATGTCTATTGCACTCTTCCTGTAACAATAGTTGTTAAAAAGGACAAAATGTCACTATGAATTTGTCACAGAATCGTGTAAGATGATCATAAGATAAATATGTGAGCCACCAGTCGCCTTCAGCTGAAATTTGTAAAAAATTATTGTTAAGACTCTCTCTGATCATTCTAGAAATGTCGTGATTGTGCGCATTAGCTCAATAACCAAATACTTTGTTTTGAACACTTTCACGCGAGAAACGTTGATCCACTGTCAATAAATCTAAGAAAATATGTTTTCATATATTTGGAATAACATTCATTTTTGTTGTAAATTACGCGTAATATTATAACATTGTTTTAAGTCCTGTGTTGACTCTATGCACACGGTACTTTCTTCCAATTAGTTGCTTATTTTCTTGTTGTTTATAAAAGTTTAAAACAGAGGCTCAACATTTTTACAACATTCTTACTCTCTTGCACGCATGTCTATTATAGTGATGGAAAGTGATCAGAAAATTACATTTAAAAAATATTTTGTAATTTTAAACAATGCTTTGACTACAGAGTTGATAGAGATTGTGAACAAGTAAATGTGACAACCCAAGAACCTGATCGACCTGGGCGATGAACGGTCCTTATGGTGTCAAAGCAGATTCTTCTCCCTTAAGGAGACTGGGTCACTTCTCGCTGATTTCTTCGTCTGGACTTGAGTGACAGCAGAATCGGTTCCGACCCATTCCTTTGGGGTTATCGATCCTAGATTCCTTTGCCCCTTCTATTCGTCATGTACCTTCTATTTTACACGAATAGAATTGTTTTTAGACATGGCCTAATGGTCTCATGACAAGGGCTTAACAGTTAGTATCACAGCCCCATTTTGTTGTTTGGCGCTGTCCAGCATTTATCACTGTGTTTAGCAACAAATGTATCCATACCCTCGTTTTATGTTTATAGTATTTTAGGGCTCATAACTTTATCAATTAAGGATGCCCATTGTTGGAATAAAAGAAATTCCCTAAATGTAAAATTCCATAGCAATGTGACTATTAACGTGATTGTAATACCTTTGGCAATGTGACTATTAACGTGATTACAATACCTTTGGCAATGTGACTATTAACGTGATTGCAATACCTTTGACCTTTGGCATGTTGATTTAAGATGGAAGTAAATAATATAATAAGTAAATGATCTCATTGAATGAAACGAATTTTATAAGCGAACAAAGTTGGTCCCTTTTTTATAACCCGATATATATGACATATACCGCCTTGGCGTTGTGGCTTTTGATGGTTTAGCCCTAGTTTTTTGTCTCTCAAGACAAAAGTTTGTTTTAATGAGGTAAGACGTTGATTTTTTTTTTGGGGGGGGGGACCGCAAAAGTACAAAACTTATTATATTTTTCTCGATGTCCTGAAGAGTAATTATTACAACTACTGATAAGCTAAAAGAAAAGATAAATCTTGTTCGCTTGGTTTGATAATTTTACACAAAAGGAAATGTACTAAGTTTCCAAGAGAACTAAAAATTCAGTTTATACACATATACACTGATGTTTGACCTTTCTTTACCCTATTGATTAATTCACTGTGGTTTATTTCATTGTTTGTATTTATAACATTTCCTCTTTTATTTGCATGGGGGTATCTGACTTTTGAGGGAAATGAGGTAGGAGGGGTATAAGATATAGGGGGAAAATGGTTCCAATAATTAGCAAATATCTGTTTTCGCTAGTGACACTTTTTCTGCAATCGTTTTTCTACTTCATTCCTATTTTCTCTCTAATCGAGAATATTCTTCTCCCTCTCTCCCTCTGTTAGTCAATAAGCCCATTTCCAATCAACATAAATCAGTATTCCTTGTCGTAAATCTTTCTCTTAAATCAATAATTAAAGCGCTAATCTTTAGGACCAATGACACTCTACTAGAATTATGTCGTCATTTTTCTTGTGTCCACCATTAACCGCGAAGATTTATTCTATGGCCCAAAATACGCATTCCTTCCTTCTAGGAAAACTGTTTGTGTGCCGAGAAGCGCCCTAAAGGGGACTCAAATCTACCCCCTATTTTTGCGTCAGTGTCCGGGGGGGGGGGGGTTAACATGTTTTATTAAATGTGCCCATGTACCAAATTCGTGCCTAGAATTGCACTTCTCCACTTCTTTGTTTAATGGGGTCTACTTCTTTCTATGTTCATTACTTTCTGTTACTTATTTAAATCTGACTTAGAGGAAACAATGTTAATAAAAATGAAATGGATTTTAAAGCCGCACGTTCAAATACTTGTCCACTTGCCTGAGTGATAGCTTTGACCACAAGTGGGTTAGTTAAATAGCAACAATTGGGTCTTTTACCGCCCATAAATACAAATGTCAAATTGCTACGTTTCGAGTTTACACTCTTTATCGAACTAACACAGAACAACGTTTTTCGCCAACTTCCTGAGATCAATATTTTGGATTTATAAGTTCAGCTATTTTTTGTCCTTTTTAAGTCAAGCAACATCTGTATATTGATTTCCCAGGAGAAATCAAGAAATCGTGAACTTTGCACTTTCCCGATGAATACCCTTTCATTTGACATTGATACATATATTCTAACTGTACATTGACATCTGTCCCTTTATGTAATGTCTTTGTGTATATAATTTATATTAAAAAACAAGCTTGACGACAAAACGCTATTTTCCTCATATAAAACAATCATATATAATATTATTACAGGCAAGCAAGAGTCTCCCGTCCGCCAGTCACGCTTCCATGCATTGTGTGTGCATAAATTGGAATTAGTCGGAAATTAAGTCGCCCATTTTGGTACACAATGAATTTATCAAATCATGACCTTATCTCTTTCGTTTTGTCATACACAAATAACATTCTTTCACACTACAGCAAATAGGCTTTTGAAATGAATGAGTAGTGAGAAGCTATTTGTACCTGCAGTATCCCCCAGCCCCTTGTAATGCCGTATCATACACGAAACACTTAAATTTAAGTTTTCTTTTTTTCAATAAAACTTTTGAATTTCAATTTTTCATATATGAGACATCAGGCGCGTAGCCAGGGGGGGGGGAGATGGGGAATGTCCCCCCCATTTTGAATATAAATGCTCTAGAATTCAACAATTTTTTACTTAT
>JAUUEB010326560.1:0-12681 GCA_032362205.1 Clione limacina
AGTTAAGCCAAATTGCCCAGTGAACTAAAACCAGCTGGAGAAAACAAGACACAAAATGCAATTGTTTTATTTATTTATGTAAGGTTTTACAGCGCTTTCGACTCAAAGAGGTCATTTAAGCGCTAGATATATTGCTATGGCATTGGAAAAGTATATTTCAATACAAGCCCAATAAAGCTATATCACACAGTTTACTTTCGCCTATAGAGAGGACTTTAACAAGCCATACTCTTAGGCCTTCAATGAATTGTGAATAAACTGAGGGGCTAATATCTTGGCACAGTGAGTATCCCAGGACCTCTAGATTGTTTCAATATGACGTATTATGTGAGATTTCTCCATTTTCTTTTCTTTTCACTTCAATACTATAAAAGGGATGTTATGTCATTAATTCAAAATACAGTTAACAACAGTTAACTGGAAACATGTAAGCCAAAACTATGGATAAACCAAGGAAATTCGAGGGTCCCAATTTTTTTCCTTCTTTGTCTTTATAAATAAACTTTCAACTCTTCAAACTGATGTAAATAAAAGTATTTTGACAGAATTGTTTTGTTTTTCAGCTCACCTTAGATCACATCATTTATCATTAACCATGGCTTCTTGACTTTAAAAAATAGAAAGAATTCAACGTTGGCACATGCAAAAGACATGTTAAAGAAGTTCCAAAGAATGTTCACTCACTAGTGAGGACTGTTACCCTTGCTTTTAAACAACAAAAACAACTTTTCTGACTTTGGTTTGTCCATATTTAGATAAGATAGGCATAACTTTTTAAACCGAAACTATGTCTAAACCAAAAGTAACAAAGACTGTTTAATAGTTATTTACTGTAATCAAAAATATGCTTAACAGTGAGCCCAAAATGAGAGAGTTGAAAATTACAGTTTTCTTAGCTTTTGCACTGTGAACAAACAATGAAGTTGAAAAATTGACCCTACAAACATTTACATGACAGTTACCTCTCTTTTAACATCAAGAGCCTTAGAACAACAGACACATTTCATTGGTTATAATGCTGGAATTAAACATCTCTGCCTGGCTTAGAATTCATTACTTTGCATGAGGCCCTGGAAAAACATCAGTGTTATCGTTAGATTTGAATCTTTACTTTTGCATTGAGGAGCTAAGAGAAGTCTGTAGAGTGTCTGGCAAACATGCATGTGACAAAGCTTTTTTGCCTTCTGCCAACCTAATAGTAAAATGGGAAGCAAGGTATTTAGAGACCAAGTGAAGAAAAGCCGATGAGGAAAGCAATAACAAACTATCTCATATGTGATAAGCCAAGACTCTACACCTTATACCCAATCCTCAGAAATTATTATGGGTTACTTTACTTTTTTTACCTTTGCATGAGGCCCTGGAAAGACATCAAAGTTATCGCTAGCGCTGCTGCTTCTACTAGTGGTTGAAAACCTCTGTGTCAGTTTAGACTGGGGTCTGTCCCTGAGAATGGGCTGCATGGAGGAGGGGGTGGGGGGAGAGTTTTCCTTGGTGTTCTGCATCTGCCTGCCACTGTCAGTTCTACGCAGCACAACATTCTGGTCTCTTTTCTGAACACAATCACATGCCAAACAAAATAAAAACATATTGCGTGGGGAAGTAAAATCAAGAGGTGAAATGAGGAGCTTCATCACAAAATGTGTCATCTGCAGTTCTTATTACAAAGCTGCACAGTTCTAGTTCCAAAGTTATATGCAATTCCATTCCATTAAGTATTGAAATTCAAAGTAGGATGCCATCATGAACATTTTTGAGCGATATTATTCTTTGCAGAACAATTGTCTGCAGCTTTTAGAATTTCTGGAGAACATTATGGAGGAACAAATATTGAAATTTGATTTACCCATAACACGTTTTTTGATGAAGCTCTTCAGATAAACAACACATAAAGCTGAAATCAACAAGTGCTAGTGTAAAAAATGTGTATTTTAAGAAATTGCAGTAAATCAAAATAAACAGATGAATGTGTTAAAGCCAAAGCAAGTGATGGTTTACCAAATAATATATTTGAAGTCATTCTTTATTCAGTTATGTACATCAATAATGATAAAAGAACACATCACAATTGATAAAGAAACCAAATTTATAGAAGACTCGCACTAGTGTTATGATAAATTTAACTTTCTCAGATCTGGCATTACGTCTCGTTTTGATACAGTGTTAAAAGTTTAATTAAAAATATAGTCACATATTGTCTAGGAGGTTAAACATTAACAAACTTTGCTATAAAGGAAGGTGGACAATATCAAAAGCAGCAGGGGATATCAAACACTCACATTAACTACAAGTTTTTATTTTCTACATCAACAAGGTATAAAACCAAAAAAACACATAAACATAAGAAAAATATTTTGCTAACTGCTTGTACCAATGAAAAGTGGTTTGAACTAAAAAAAACTCTAAATGATACTAAGAAACTGGGAATTTAGAATAAATTCGATAAAGAAACAAAAACTATAGAATACCAAAACTACAGTCATAGACGCAACAGAGCTATTGAGGCTGGAATTTACTTGAATTCATAAAGACCAAAAGAAAAAAGTTGTTTGGTTAGACTTTTTTAACATTCTCCAAAAAAAACAACTGATCTTTTTACCGATTTTGGCTATTTTAACACCCCTTTAGACTAAAAAAAAAAAAAAAGTTTGTCCGACCTACATACTCTATTTTTTTGGGGCATGTAACCCTAACCAAACAACTTTTTTTTGGCCTAAGCTTAATAGAACATATCATCCACCAATATTTTCTGAATATGGCCAGAATTTTGGATGTGCTGTGCCCAAGTCTGTACGTCTATGACTAAGCCAAGAAAACCCAAATAGAGATTCATGTAAATTAGATTTTGTTTCTTAGTACTGTGATATCCATAATTTGATAACAAATATCAGTTGAGAATAATAGGAAATAACTGCACATACAAAAAATATTTTACATTTTTTAGATAAAAATTCCTCGTTTGGGGTTTCATGGTTTCTCTTACTTACCTCAAAATCAACAGGTTAGCTAAGTGGAAGATTTAATAATCAAAGACAAATGTGATAATTCTAGGTCAGACTTTATCCTAAATTAAAATCTGGATTAAATGATATCCAGCCTTACCAGATTTTTCTCCTCCGCCTGCAGCCATTTAGAGTCTTCCTCTGATTCTTTTTGCTGTTTCCTCAGTCTCTCCTCAATGACAGCCTCATCAACATCTTCAACATGTCGATGATGTTGTGCCAAACCCTGGAGATAAACACAGACACAATCAATTGACTATTCAAACACAAATTGGGGTACGGTAATCATTAAACATCATACTACTTATTTATATACTTGTTTGACAGTTCATCTTTCTTTCATCAATTAAATACCTCCTCAGTTAATAATTTATTACTTTTATGTTTCAGCACTTTTTGTATGATCATGTGATAAGTCAAATCATAAATTGTTATACTTATTATAGTATATTCCACTACATCGATGAAATACCTGCATCCTTTGTCGGAAACTCTTGACAATATATCATTTCATTTAAGCTTAATTGTGATACTATAACATATTCTGAAAAACTACATCTATTATAATGAAAATAGGAAAAGATATAGCTTAACACATACAAAATCTAGAAAGAGCAATATTTTGAGGGTTTCTAAGCTTGCAGAGCTATCTGCAATATTCTTAATTAAAAAGATATGATGCCAAAGACCTAAAAAAACCTTTTGTCTTTATCCTTACTATCAAGAAGCCAAAACCTACCAGCATTATTAACTTAAAAAAACTCTTACTAAACTCATGACTAATGTTATACTTTTCATTTTGACAGGAGACATTAAAATTGACTAGAAGTTATGAAATCATCAAACAGATATAAAACTCTTCCATTCTGTGAAGACTTCATTCAAAAGTAAGGTAGGGTTATATAGAAGAGCGCAATATTTTATTACAAGAGCAAAGCTTATTATTTTAACATTTCAAATATGCATCCTTTATAATTGGTTTTGAGACATCAATTTCAAACCAGAATATGAATTATTTTGAAATAAATTTTACAATAAAAAGAAAGACGATCATGCTTTCTAAATAAAAAATAAAGTTGTTTAAACTAGTTATCTAGCATGTATGAATAAATCTAAAGTTTCTTTGCTTACTTTATTCACAAAGCCTTAAGAATCTAACCCAAGATTTTAATACAGAGTTTTGATATTGGTTAATAAGTGCAATTAATATTCATTATCATTTATTGATTGCAAATTTTAAAAATCTGCTATAGAATCACTTTAGGCCAATATGATTCTGGATCTAATTGGTTTGGTGCATTTGAAGAACATATGCAAATAACTATACATTAAAACAAAGGATGGAGCTGAAATCTTTAAGCAAACTGTAGTATTAAAACATCTTCTTAAATACAGGAACTTGTTCCATATTTGTTTGATATAAAAGCTTCAATTATGACAGGATTAACATGCCTTGGTATAATCATGTAAGCTCATGCAAAATTAAGCTATAACATAATTATCAAACTTTTAATCTTCCGATTCAGTTGTAAAGGTGTCCGCCTTAAGAGTAACAGATATTGGTCAAACACTGGAATGTCAAACTTATACAAAAATTTCTATTTTAGCAGTAGTCCCCAAACCAAGGAACTTAATGGGAGTGTTTGGCATGCCTCTTCCAAGAATTAAACCTAATATACTTAACTACAGAGGCAAAACATTCACAACTCAGATCCTGCCAAAGCTGCTTATAAAGTTCAACATTTAAAATAGTATGCATAGTTTGCTCGATTTTTGTTTGACTCCTTTAATTGCGATGTAATGTATAAAGTGTGAAAATAAAATAAAAAAGTAAAGAAAAAGTATGCAAAGCTTCATCAACATTGCCTAAATTTTATCATACTTAAAAACTTTCTTGGGTTTAAATGTTTCGCCAAAACCGTGAAATGCTTTGAGTAATCACACACTTTTTCAACTTCTTCCTGCACATGCTTTTCCCGTAGGAAACATTATTTGGAAGTTAAAAAAGAATATGAATATCAGTTTATCACAGAGCATACAGTGTATGCTTATGTGTCTACATAACATATCAGTAAGCCTAGTTTTTTTTTTATCTTCTTTCAATTGCAAGTTTAAGGTGGCAGATATCTGATTTTTTCCAGCAGATTTTCTGTTTTTTAAATTGTGAATATTGCTTTTTTTCTCAACATTCAAAAAATGTCATTTAAAAAACTGTTTAAGTATACAGCATTGGGCTAATTGGTTTTAGTTGATAAATAATCAAGCAAAACATTAATTGTTAGGATGAGCTTCTAAATTTTAGAATCATTTTAAAGAAAAAATAAAAGTAAAAAAAGGAACTAATGGTTTAATCTCTATAGAATAATCAAACAAGCAATATGAAGATTCAAACGCTAAATACATGCTAAAAAAGACTAGATATTTGGCAAGCAGAGGGTAACAAAAAAAGCATGCAAATGTACCTGAGGTGTTGGAGGTGGAGAGAGCGGGGAATGCACCTGGTTATTACCCCATTGTTGGCCGGGGTAAGCCTCCGAGGGTGGGGGTGGCATTGACAAGGAGGGCAAGTCTGGACGCTGACCCTTTGTAGACTTGGCGTATTGTGGGATCTGTTGCTGCTGTTGGGACTGGAATGCCTGTGAGGGTATGGGTAAGGGCTGCCTGGAGGGAGCTGAGATATGTGGGTGTGGTGGGGGTGGTTCCTGATTGGTGCTGCTGTTCACCTGAGAAAGCAATAGGTGGGTCCATTGGTTGACAAAAAAGCAGTTGCTGATGACCATTGTGTTTTAATTGTGCAAAAATAAAAGGTCTCCGTTCTAAAAAGCAAATCATTGAAAAGCTGTCGCACACGTTTATGGCAAATTAATCAAAACTTCGACTTAACAGTGATTGTCTTGAATAATAGAGACATATTTTTTAAAACTCAAATGATATCTATGTGGATATTTGTTTCACTTCTCTTTAAAATAAAAACCTCCCAAACTATTTATTTTCTTATCTGCACCCTGATTAAAATTACGAGTGTCGATATCAATCATTTTTCACTTGTACTTTTCACTGAAAATGCACAAATCTGACTATTGTTTAACAACTTTTCATCAGGATAGGGGTAGAACCGGAAAGGGTCAGCTCATACCTGAAGAACTGGGCCAGTGTTGGAATCAGTCAAATTATGTTTCTTCTATGTACAAGATATTTGTTACTACAATGGTTGAGTACAGTCTGAGGTATATCCACCAAGCAGTTCCAGTATTCAAAAGTGATCAAAACTTAAACTAGGTGGCTAAAAAATCCTCCGTTAAAAAGCTTGCTATTTTGTTCAGAATATTGTCAATGCAAAATAACTACAAAAAACCTGTGCACAAAAAAGCATGAGATAAGCATTCACAACAATTTTCTGTGGGGTAGGATGATGACAACACTAGGGTAACCCCAAAAATAAACTTAATGTAACATTCTGTTTAGTCTGATGATGATAACCCTCAATTTAAACAAAAAACGTACAACTGCCAAATAAATTAGCTTTCAATAAGACTTGAATTTGAAACAAAAATGGCCTTATCTTTCAATTGAAAAAAATTAATTTAAGAAATACAAAATCATAGGTAGTCCTTTATAGACACAAATGTGAGGGGGATAAAACATTGTGAAACAACGATCAAAGCACCCCCGTCCTTTATAAGCATAAGAAAGGACAACACGCACACTTACATTCCATGACACTCGTTGATGCAGCTGACCATAGAGCAGAGAAAAATCAAATATAATTCCAAGAACCTAAGACTTAAGTGCTAAACATGCATTATCAAACACAATTTAAAAAATTTAAGTGAAAAATGTAATGACACCCTTTAAATCTGTAGTTTATCTTTCAGATATTCCAAGGCTAGAAAGTTAGTTTTCTTCCTTTGTTGCTCTAAAATGTCAATTATCTCCAATCTTTTTTTAAAAATAAATCTAAGTTATATCAGAAATTCTCTTAACAGAAGAGAGCTTTTCTGTTCATACATAAAAATTGTTTCAATAGTATTTTAATAAAGCCAAAATAACAACTAAACATAATTCCCAACATTCCTTTCCCAAAGTCCTGAGTCATGCAGTATAACCAAAACACTTGCATAATTCCAACACACTGTTCACTCTGCATACCATCACATTGAGAGTTTATTGATAATAGTAGGAGATACTGGAGGCAGGCAAGGAATTGTATTTCACATTCTTGGGTAATAAACATAAATATTGATGACATCAAATAATCCAGTAGTCTCGGCATATTATCCCTTATGGTTATGGTGCTTTTAACTTTTTCTTGATAATAATGATCAAAATGCTTATCATTTGAGAAATGGGTTGAAGTTGCTGAGATAACATGTAAAAATAAGGGGACACGTGTTCATTCAAAGGGAAATAAGCATGCACGAATTGGTTTAAGTATAATAAAAACTGATTGCATCCCTTTAATCAGAATATTACTACAAAACAGAAATTTTTCTGATTTCTCTTATCTTGGGGTCACATATTCTAACATTTAATATCATTTATTCTTTCAAATGAGTGTTAATCTTTGATGAAAAAACTGATAAATATCACTATAGTAATGGTGACATATGGTTTATAGTATGTCATCAAATTTAATGACTTAAATTTTAATTTGTCTATCAACAACTTATCCCTTTTGGCAAACCCTGATCATGAAGTGGCTTCATTCCTAAATTTAGATCAATCTTTCCTAAATTAAAATCAAAAGATAAAGTATATCTTGGCTACTGTTGTCTCACCTGCATGTACCCAGATTGAGGGAAATAATTCTGTAATTGGTATTCTACATGTGCTGAGGGTTGTAGGTGTGATTGCTGCTGTTCTTGTTGCTGCTGTAAGCGGTATTGTTGTTGTAGCTGTAGAGGGTGTAACTGATGTTGGTGGTGGTGATGGGCCTGGGCTGCTTGGGCCTGCAACATTAACACAATTTATATAAATAAAATATTGGAAAAATTCTTACAGCAAACTAGGTTGACTTTTGGAATTGTAACAATAAAATAAAATAATTTTAAGATTGTAGTAAAATATTTACAAAAGGATCAAATGAGGCCTGTACTTTCTTTTTCTATGCTAATTATATGTTCTGATCAATACACAGCTCGGAATGATAAAATTAATGATTTTGCTAAAAAGGACTAACAAAAATAATATTAATAGGTAGAGCATTTTAAAACTATATTATTTTTCATGGAGCAGATAGCAGAGTGGTTAAGATGTCGGACTCAAGAGCCGGCTGTCTTAAAGCGTTCTGGGTTCAACCCCCGCAACTGGACAAAATGTTCATGGTGAAAAATTGCAATTGTGCTTTGCCTGCCCACACAGCAGCTGAATTGGGTACCTGACTTATAGGCTTTGTCAGTTTTCTAACAGGCCAGACTTCTTGTATAATGTATACTCTGTATGTACATGTGTGTCTCCGTTGTAGCAAATGTCTTTGTATGTTTTCTTATGTTGATAGATTTATACCTTTTATACTCTTAATGTACATGTGTGTCTCCATCCTACCTGTAGGGGGTAATAATTGTAAGTTAAAGCGCTTTGAGCTTACTCTAAAGGGAAAGCGCCATTATTATTATCTTTCATTTGTCAGCACACATTTTTATGATAGCACATATTTAACGACAGCACACACTTTATAACAGGCGCTATGGGGTAATCTTTTATTTCCATATCGCTGAGTAACTTGACCGATCATGATGACAATAATTCTAAGCCTTTTGGAGCTGTACATGGTAATATTGCTTTTAAACAACTACATGGAGTATGTTGAAAATAACATTTGCTACATATTAAATACAATGAAGAGAGGCCTTGAAATCATGTTTCAATGCAAAATAAACACCAGTGAATGAATCGCTCTTTAAAAAAATGATAATAGGAACTTATGCAATATACTCACATCGAAACAGATAAAAGAATAAAATAAAATGGTTGTTTCCTACCTTGAGCTCGTCTGTGTTGGGGGAAGGTCCAGCTGGTGTGCTATGACCTTGAGGCATAAGGTTGGCTGTGCTGTTCCACTGATGGGGTAAAGAGGCTACGCTAGAGTTGAAACTGTTGAAGCCTTGACCATCAATAGCTGACAGGTTGGGGGTTGAACCTGTCGGAGAGAACTGAGGCCGTGCTGGTTTTGGTGGTGGAGGGGGATCCTCGTCTGATCCATTGGAACCTGGTTGAGGAACTGGACAAAAAATTGTCCATACAGAAGTTTAAGTTAAATGTTGACAACTATGTTCTATCAGTTACTGAATAAGAATCATTAGCCAGATATATGAAGTAAACAAGTTGATAAATAAAATGTTTTGTTGAAATTACACTGGATAGTTTGATGTATCTTAATCTACAAATATCCTTAAGAGAGGACTTCAGAAACCAACCACCTTACACCAGAGATGGCACAAGATTGTTGCGTTTGGAGCAGAGCAATTGTGCTGTGAAAAGTCAAACCCACTAAGTACATATGACTGAGAATATGGACATAGGACTATAAATGATGATGATGATGATCTTTATTAATATTTTTCAATTTTGAAGCAAAATTTTACTCATCCTAAAAACAACCTTATCTTCTCTGTTCTCAATTAATTTTCCTGTTTTAAGGATTTTTGTATATTTTTTCCTACATAAGTGACTCCATCTCATAGAAGCCCCCTCCCCCCCAAAGTTTTTATGAAAACAACCTCAGTAAAGAGTTGAAATGATAGGAAATGAAGTGCAAGTGGTTGGCTAAGGGAGACTGTTCAAAGGTAGACTATAAGGGGCGCATCAAATTACCAAAGGAACATAGAGAATCTGCAAATGATTTGATTGCCATTCTTCCGTTTTATTCCATTTTCTTAATGAATATGAAAGTTTGCTTTTCTACTAATATATGAAAAGAGGGGTCACCAACTCATAATCAAATTCATCTTCACAGTTCAGAATTTTTATTCATTATTCATATATGACATATTTGTTCTTGATTGCATCAAAACACATAAGAAAAGAATAACTAGCAATAATGGAAATCATGACTTTAAACAAACCTCTAACTATAGCTGGTCATACAACTATCCTTGTGTTAAAGATAACAGATTCTTATTTGTTAGTGTTCATTCATATCAAAAGCAAGTTTTTCACAAAAAACCAACTCAGAAATGATCATAATTAGATAGAAATAACACTTGACATACCCCATGAGATTGCCTGCACCCTTCGATTGTCTCTGTGCATTTCCTCCTCTTGCCTGTAACGCTCTTCTTCCAGAATTTCACTGCATTGAAAAAAAATAATATAAATGTAATAACTGACATCCATATTGGCAACATGATGATTATATATTTGATAAATTAAACAAGACATTTTTCAATCTAAATAGAAATATTCAAAGCTGTTGATCAATTAAGATAATCTAATATTATATTTGTCCCTGTCAGGCAGGTTATTATTATCACAATATTGAGCTTTATTGGAAACTAGTGGCTGAGTACCCGGTCTTGCCCGGGAAGGATACTAAAAGAAAGAAGACACACATTTGGCGGACTTTTTAACCACCATGTAGACCCCTCCCTTTTCGCTATGCGCCAACATGCCCCAACCTTCCTTTTAAAAAACCTTTATTATTTGGTCTTTTTATCAACTGCTGTGTATATTGTCTATAAACTCAGAATCATAACATTGTGTTCATTAGTGCACCAGATTAAGTACATCCGGATATGGTTCATGTTTATTCATATTGAAATTTAGAGTAATGGCGAATATTTTACAGATAAAACATAGTAAAACTAAAAAGCCAAAATTTTTTCTAACAGTTTCACCAAAAGCTTAACCACTTATCTGGTAATATCTACCAACACTTTGCTAAAGTTTCAGATCGACTGAGTCAAAACTTTGGCTGAAATCCCATTGCATACACACACAGCCACAAATAAATAAATAAAACAGATTTTGAATCTTATCATGAAGATTACGTTGCTGAACAGCACTTCATTTATTTACAAATGAATGCACAAAGTCTGTTTTGTTCAGTATGCAAACTACTCGCTAACCTGCTTATAATAGTTTAAACAATGTTCTGTAGTTTTATTAGTGTTTAAAGGAAATAAGATAGCTCAGTTGTTAAGAGCAAAGTTCTATCACCAAGAACACTGCAGGTTTGAGATCTCATCTGGACCTTATTTTTTGTTTAAAAAACATCCCCCCGTCAACTCAGTGGCCAGCAGAGAAAATGAGTAGCTAACCTATTTAGGTCAAGCAAAGTGAGGAAAGCAATGACAAACTACCTCAAATGTTGTTGTCTATAAAGTTGGGACTCTTACTCCTGATTACCTGAAGCTCAGTAATGAGTATTGGTAACTTTACTTTACTTAAAGGAAAGTGTAATGTACGGCTTACACCTATTAAAGCAGAGTACATGCTCACAAGCTGAGGATTAACAGGTATGTGTTAATTAAGCCTATCAAGGTCATAATTCCTTGTAACTCACAGTATGGGAAAAAAGCTCTATAAAAGCAATCTATCATTAACTAAAATGAGGATAATTTTATTTTTATAGTGCAATACTAGGGATGATTTTGTTCAGATGATCACGTTAAGTTAAAAACAGTCACAAAGTTTAAGATAAAAGTTTGAAATATTTAAAGTAATAAGACAGTGACATACTATAACCAAGACTTGAGGTCAGCAAAAGAGAGTCGCTTTGACGGTTCATATTGCCAACATGAACACATGAGGTTATACAATGATGGTGGACAGTCTGCAGGTAGGGGGAGACGTTCACCAGCCTCGATCTTGCCGATCACATCGTTGTTTTTCACACCTTGGAAAGGTTTCACTCCATACATCAGAATCTCCCATATACAAACACCTGAAAACACAAGTCATGTGATATGCGTCACAGTCTTTTGTTTAAATTGTGGATCAACAACTGACAAAACTAAAGCTGAGTATATAGACAAATAAGATAAGCCTTTAGAAAGAAGGATTGTAATTTCCTTTCTGTTGTTCTGTTATATTGATACAGTTAAACAATTAACTCAGATATTAATCTTTATTTTATTAAATACAACATTAATTTCTCTACTACAAAAATGCAGATAATATGAAAAAACTGTGTACATGACTTAGATACTGGACAGTAGAAAAGACAGTAATTTTCCATTCATGTAGAATTTATGTTAACTGCTTAAGAAAAGTTACTTGAAAAATTCTGAATCCAAATTACACAGTACATATCTGTTCTTATATGAAAACATTTACACATATTACACTAGTAACCAACAACTCTTACCAAACATCCAGACATCAGAGGCAGTGGTAAATCTTCTAAAGTTGATTGACTCTGGAGCCATCCATTTGATGGGTAGTTTGCCCTTTGAAGCTGAAAAGTCAAGAATAAACGGAAATTCAAAGCTCTATATCTTAATGGTTGCAAAGTAAAAATAAAACGTTGATATTTATTTTCAGTCAAGATGGAGGGAAACTATTAAGGGAAATTGATAAAATAAGGGCCAAAAGAAAAAAAAATCTTAGAAAACAGCAAACTAAGCCAATATAAAATAACAAAGGGTGACTACTGGTGGTAGTAAATATAATCTTAAGAATGAATGAACAAATTCTAACATTTATTTACCAAAAAAAAGAAATGAAAGAAATAAATAAA
>JAUUEB010326671.1:0-10233 GCA_032362205.1 Clione limacina
TCTCTCTCTCTCTCTCTCTCTCTCTCTCTCTCTCTCTCTCTCTCTCTCTCTCTCTCTCTCTCTCTCTCTCTCATAAAGTGTTTTTAAAACTAGGCTTTACTGAAATGTCCAATTACTTATCTTACATTCACATCAGACATCATAGTACTCATGGCTGTTATAGACATCTGTCGTTTAAATTATTGTAACCATGATCGAACATAACAGTCGATAATTCGATTATTTACTTCAAAGTAGAATTGTCGTGTTCCCCTGTGAATGAATGCATTCTGTTGAAACGATGTCAAAGTATTCGATTTGTCTCTCCATTCATAGGATTCATACGGCAATGTAAAAACAGTCTATAACTCTTTCCACCTCTCTTCAGCTACCCTTAAATTTTATTATTTGTCCTGTACTAGTAACTGTGCCTACACCCACCATTGTAGTTCTTTCTTTTGTTTCGCACGCAGTATTCCAAATGTTCTGGGTACACTATCTGCTCATTAGGAGTTTTAGCAGTAATAATCTCTTTTTAAGACTCCGAGATGGACGTCGATTTCTTTGATCTCATTTTACAGTCATGGCGGACAGGTTGAGTTATATGACCTTGTTCGGTTTGTAACAGATTAGAAAAGGGGATCATTTGGTTTAATCATGACCAGTCATACCTTGCTATTTAAAGTTAAAGATAAAAACGTTCCTTGTTTTTCGGCAACTCGTCTGACTAATACGAAAATATTCCGAGGGACGATAAAAGTCCTGGATTTATATGTTTTTAAATGATCAGAGGCATTATAAACTCAATTGTTATGTGAAAAACAGACTTTCGCGAGTGAGTACTAGCTCATACAGGCGCGTAGCCAGGGGGACATGGGGGGAAGTCCCCCCATTTGAGATCCAAAATATTCTAAATTTGCACAATTTTTAAGTCATCTTAAAAGTTTCGGCCGCTTCGTGGACATTTCTTAGATATTATGCTCTTATTTGCTCTAAATTTGCATTATTTTAAACCAATTTAAACAATTTCGACCGCTACGCGGCCATTGTTTTGAAAATATCCGAGGTTGTCCCCCCATTTCAAAATCCTGGCTACGCGCCTTAGCTCATATGACAACTGTACGATTCAATTTACTATTAACATATGTTAAGAACACACTCTCAGAAACTACTTCATAAACTAGGTTTCAATAAGATGTGCTAAAAAGAGTAATGTTCTTACCAGTGAAAATAGAAAGGTGTTTTTATTTGATTTCTGACGTCGCGTTTATATGCTTTTAATATACTTATGTGTTAAGGTTTTGTCAAGACTTGCTAAAATGCGACTATTTTGAAATTGCTGGGTCTTTGATAAGCTGTTAATGACGGACACAATTTTCATTTAACATTCCTATTATTGTAACTATCCAGTTATGACGAACCTACGTAATCTGCTTCGTTATGGTGCAAGCTAAAAGTCAGGTGTAAATCTTTACGAAAAAGGTTCTTCATGAGTTTGTTTTTACTGAAAGAGCGATTATTAACATTGGTTATAAAACTTGAAAAATACACGAGTAAAATTGTTGCCACTCGATTACAGCTCTCGTCTTTGCCCATGTCCTTAATCTACCTCCTTGCAGCCTAGCTACAATTGTTACCGACATACATTCTTTAAACACAAACCTACACAATTTATTGGCACATATTGTCTGTTGATGCTTATACTTTTCGCATTCAGCCTTCATAAAGTTATGTTTTATTTTTTCACAGACCCGAGGGAGCCTTTACAACCCCGGGTGGCAGTATGACGCCAATGCAATGGAGTTTGCCCATTATAAAGAACTATACAGGCGAGGGAGGCAGAGGACGACTACTGGCACATATAGAGTAAGTTTTATCATAATATATATATTATGTTATCTAAGTTATTCACCAAACATAATTATAAATCAACGCATCAGTTTCTAAAATTTCATTTATTTTTAGAAATCTTCAGTATATTATTAAACGTTTCATAAACAGGTTGTCTCGAGTGAATTGTTATTAAGATTTTGTCGGTGTTACTTTCTTCAAAGTTAAAAAAAAAATATTAGTAAAGCTCACAAGGTTCCTACGTATGGTGAATTTTCAAATTTATGATCAGTTTTTAAAGATGGAAATCGTAAAGATGAACAAATCTGGCGCCAATTTACCGAGTTGTCTATCATGTATCTGTATTCTATTGTATCTATGTTTGAAACCACCAGTGTTACTTGGCGCAAGATTAAACACGGATATTTATCTATATTTTACAGGACTTTGAACAGTCGGGAATATTTGAGGCCCAGACTCAACTTGAAAAGATACAAAAGGCAGAGGAAGACCAGTTGTACTTACAAATACAGGAAGAAAGGAGAAAGAAGGTATAACTATTCTTTTAAAGCAGAAGCCATTTAAATAAATAATAATTTGTGTTTGTACATAAAAACTATTTTTACAAAGACAAGACCGTGGAGATATATCATTTTCTGACTGTGTTGACGTCGGCTCTGAGACAATGTAGACTTATTGATATCATATAATTATATTCTGTACTAAAGTGAAACTACCAAGATCAGTTAACTTTATTGGTATTAGGATTTCAAACGATAAGCTGCTGTAAGATTAATCTTCAAACTGCGAAATACCGTAACAAAATACTAGATCATGTCTTAGATAACATTCATATCCATTCACCTTGGAAAATTGCAGCGTTTAACTGTGTTTCGTGTTATAAAATCCCAAAGTGATCCCACTACTATACAATCTTAAATCATTCATATTCCCAACGTATAAAACATCTTGACTTATTAACACATGTGCCATTCCAGGTGAGACGTCTTGAAGAAGAACTTAGAGCTGACATGGAGCGGTCTGTTCAAGACGCAGTGGCTACTTTTGAACGATTTTCACCACAAAAAGGCAAAACAAGACTTCAAAGAGAGACGGAACGCCTGGAAGAAACATACAGGTTTGTTTGTATGAGTTTATCTAGATATCTCAGCGTAATTGTTTATATTTTGTCGCTAGATTCTGTACTGTTGTTTGCCAGTATGATATATTATTATTAGATGTGTTGTTACTTATGAAATATGTATTTAATCAATACAATAATACCTATTTAATTTTTATATTGCTGATAAGAGAGACGAATAGAAATATACGCTTTCAAAACACCTATTGTAGAACCTGGCGGCCACTGAATATAAACACCAAACGATTGTCCTGATTTTTAGACTATCATTGAGAACTCATAACAAAAGATATGATATTCTTTTAAAATAATGTGTATTTCTTGATATTTTGAATATTATTACTTTCCACAAATAAATTAATTATTGATTTCCTTTTTAATATTTTTGTGAGACTATCGATGTCGGTGTCTGCAAATATGTGCCACTTATCCCGCTGTTTTAACCTTGGTTATAAAAGTAATGTTGACTTGAGCAAATATAATATTATGATAAGAACATGCAATTAGCACTTTACACTCATCGGTTTTTGCTGACTTCTTGTTGATCTTTTTTGTTATTGCTTGGTGTTATTTCCAACAATGTGTCTCTCTTTATTTTCCGCTCACTGTGGCGCTTGAGCTTTAAACCCTTTCTGCATTATTGTAACTTGCTGTTGGTGAAATATAATATCTTTCTCCACTTGTTTTTCTTTAATTTTCCCCCTTTGATTTTGATGTTTCTCCCAACATCGTTATCAACATCGTTATCAACGGTTCCAATAGCAGTTATAGATTGAATCCACAGATGTGTCCAATAACGAAGATGAAAAATAACGTCTCCATCTCTATAAGATTATAAGACAAAACACGTTGACATACATTGAGGAATTATATGTGAAGTTAAATTAATATACACTGGCATACTAATAGGGAAGCACATAAGTTCGACATATTGAAGACAGACAGACAGACAGACAGACAGACAGACAGACAGACAGACAGACAGACAGACAGACATACAGACAGACAGACAGACAGAGTTAATGTTATTTAATCATTTCATTAAATAACACCTAAAAAACTCACAGGAAATGTCCATGGTTATATATATGATAATGATTGAATAGCCTTTTCGGTTGAAAGCGTTATCGCTTCATTGGAAAGACAACATGTTTCATTAGAAATAGTGTTATCATAGAGTGGTCACAAAGAGAAAGGCTGACAGGAGATATCTATGCTGACAGCCTGATTGATTACTCAAGCAAGAGATCGAATCATTCTAAGCCCTGGGCGGACTGGGAACGAATCTGTCAAGACCAGTTTGTCCGTCTTTTATCTTCCAAAGTGAATAAGCAAAAATATGCTTACATGAAACAGACATTTTCTCGATAACAGATCTGTTTAATGTTAGCTCTGTTTTTTACTTCGGGTCTTTTTGTACCAGCATTTCATTCGTTAAAAGTCTCTGATTCATCGTTTTTTTTATAGGGACATAGTTAGCGGGTGTTCTCGGGACTTGCTACTGGGATTGTCAATTACTTACGTGCTCGACTGAATGACATTATTTCTTTAACGAGTCGGGAATGTGAATTGGAGCTTACGTCACTCGAAGCTCAATTTCTGCAATTGATTTTGATGTATCAAAGCAAGCCATTTTAAACGACTCATTCACAACCTAGCACTCCTTTTGAAGTTATGACTAGCTAACTGGCTGCTTAGAGGCAAAAATATCTATACATGCCTAGTTATTCAATGTGTTTCATAAAAGAAACAAATGATGAAAGGTTGTGTAAGGTCAATCGCTCCACAAGATAAATTGAGAAAAAATGTATTGCTTTTCTAAAAGACTCGAATAATTCTTTTGCGTCACACAATCATTGTGTGATCGGTGAATACAACTAGTACCAATAAATCAAACAACATCATTATAACCCGCAAAGAACAGTGATCGATAAAAAAATGAAATCGTTTAAAAAACGACATGTATTTATTCATTGTTATCATTAGGTGCTTGATGACCGTGTGTTTAACGTGACGGACTGACCTTTTTAATGTTGTCTGATAGCGTGTGGTTCGACCCCTTTAATGTGATGGATACATATTTGTAGAACGTGGCCATCGTTGTATATGGTGATGGTTCTTACGATCATGTGGACATTATTTTGTAATAATTCATTGCAAAGGAAAAAACTATTAAGCGATGCCCCCACACAATAGTTGTGCATACGGTCTCTATTAGTCTACTATTGACCTTTGCAATAATACAAATAGTAAAATCATTTGGCATTTAGACTTCACTTGTAATGAAAAATACTTTTTTTTAGATAACTCGTGCCCCGGCAAATGCTCATGTAAATATTTGTGAACATGGATAACATACGGTTTCCATTAAAGATTTGCTCTTTAAATGAATCTTATTGCTTCCTGGGTAATATTCACCTCTTCAAAGTCGGATTGATTTCCTTTGTGTCACGGTTACCGAGACGAAGCCGGAATTTATTCAGAAGTGCGCTGTTGTTTTTCGTTACTCGCTGTGTGTGGCCCTTATGAAAGACTTATTTTTTCGTTTTCACATGAGTCATGGGGCTATGCTGGCACCTTACCTAAACATTTACAAATTATTTGCCAAACAAAGTCTGGGATGAGTTTTTTTTTTTTCAGTTTCAGTTCATTCAGCTCAAGTAAATAACATTACATAAGAGCATACATAAGAAAAACATGTATACAATTCTATGAATAAGAAGGAATGTACATCAGGATAATAAGGACCTTTTAATGAGAGTTTAAGTATGTGGGCATGACACACTATAATAAGAAGGTTATCGAATGTACATATACATGAATTAAGAACATATTATAAGCGACAAGACATAAGGAAATACATAGCAGATAATAAGAAAGTTATTAACAAATAATTATCTCCCTTGAATATGTAATGGCTAGATCAGTATTGCCTTGCCCCATGTGACCTTTGAATATCTCTCTTTGACCTTAAGTAGTATTCTACATGACAAGAGATTCAAACTTCCTATTTGAAAAATGTCGCTGTAAAAATCATATTCGTCTCTGAATGTCAAAGGTGTCCTCAGTCAAAGTATCCTGACATATGTATTTGGTTGTATGGTCGTTCTTTGCCTACCGTGATATTGTCAACTATATAATGCTGTGCTTGTTTAGGACGTATGGTATCTATGTAAATGAAAAACAGGCTCGTCTTTAAGAAAACAAAAAGTGCTTCTCTTAAATTTTACTGAGGTCACTTATAGACAGACTTAAATAGGTACTTTGTTATGTATTATTCTAGTTGGACATATACAAATAATGTGTATAACTAAACATGTCAAATAAAGCCGTATATTACGATTAACTTTGACCTACATCTCCGATAATTTATATTTACACGCCATTGTATATTTTTGAATATTCTAAAAAAAAGAACCTCAGTTGTCAAAAGAAATGGTTTTGAGTTATAATACAACGATAATGATAACAAAAACTAAATCAATGACTAAATAACAAGGTCATGAAACAACTGACCAAAAGTTTAGAAGAAGAAACAATTTCCTTAAGAAATAACGGTCGATATAGTCTCAAAAAAGCGAAAGTTTAATATTGAGTTCTAAAATTGTAAAAAAAATATTCGTTTTTTACAATAGTTTGCTTGAATAATCACTGTTACAGCACATCAAGTGTGCTAGCCATTTTAATCATTTTCAAACTAGGAGAGACAACGTAAGAGCAATTTATAATTAATTAAGCCTTCGTCTGTACGAAAACTTTAAGCTCTTATATAGATTTAATTTTCTGTCTGTATGAGATATAATGTTTTTCAGCCTTGTATAGAACGTCGTAATTTCAAGCTGACCTTATTGCTACTGAATGTCTTTCTTCGTCTTTTTATTTTTGGAGTAGATGTTTGTGTTTTTCATACATACAACTGTTTGATAATCTCTTATGCCAAAAAGAAAATGTTATTGTCTAATTTTGCGAAAATTTTATCCATGGATATCACAATGTTATGAAATGATTTTGCAGAAAGGAAACACTGTTTATTTGCAGCATGCAGCATGTTTAAATTATTATGTATCTTAATTGTTACGACACTCAGTTATCATGCAGTAGATCTGGGTTTGAATCCTGCCTGGGTCTCCCTCTGATTTATTGACGCTTTTCTGTCAACCAAGAAGTATAGCTTTGATTCCAGAATATATGCAGTGAATGTTTTTATGAGGTTATTTAGTTGAATAACTGGCTTAATGCCTGTCTATTCAAAATGTACATATGTTTCTCCGTTGATTCTTATGGGGTAATAATATGTTTTTATTATTCAAACCACAACCTTGCGGTTAGTGAGTGAGTGAGTGAGTGAGTGAGTGAGTGAGAAAGAAAATGAGTGATTGCGTGAGTGATTGAGTGAGTGAGTGCGTTCTTGCGTGCATGTGTACGTTTGTGTGTTCTTGCGTTAATGTGTGAGCAAGTGAGTTAAAGTGTTTGTCATCTTGAACACTACATGACAGTTATATACAGATCTGGTTTCTCCAACAGTTTCCGAACCAAACACTCTCACATGCGAAGCACCCAGAACTAGCCATAGTAGAATTAGCCATCTTTATTATTTTCTTGTTACTTAACTAACTTTTTTTTTATTTGTATCTATGAATATCAATTAAAAGCTCTATTCCAGACAAGCTTCTTGGTTATATTCATCAGAAATTATGTATAACCTTCTCCGTCTGACTTCTGTTGTTAGTGTGATAAACAATTATGTTTTTACAACCTTTGACAAAGAGCAATCACATTATTTAGGTTCTCTCAGACAATAAACATGCATTAGCATAAAACACGTGAAGGCAAAATATGTTTTTGTTCATTTTCGCGACTTCTTTTTAAGGGAGACGTTCACATGCTGAATCATTCAATTTTGCTAAATATTCCAGAAGATGTTATAGCTTCAGAGTAATTTAAAAACATGGCTGTTTCTACTTAAAAATGTCAGTTACAAATTTTAACTCACAATGATGATACTACCCGATTTGATTCAGAGCATAACTAATTTTACTTTTTATTGAATTCCTTCATTCTAGTCTAACTATTGACAGAATACAAGATTTCTTTAAAGGTTAATGTCATTGTGTTTATCTGACCCTAAGACAGAAGGGATTTGTAGGTTTTATTTCTCATCGAAACACATATAAATGTAATAGATCTTTTAAATACATGTGAAGATGGTTAAGATCTTAAAAATGTGTAAATAAATATTGAATCATTTTGTCAATCTTAAAACGGAACTCAGAAATGACTAGACAACTCGTAAGACATTGACACCTTGAACAAGTCTCGCATGCATGTTTGAGGAATTCAGATAGGAAAAGACGAATTTACTTGTTTTTTCTAAGCAGGAATTAATGTAAAATCAGGTCATAAAAACATACAATATTTTCTCCGTACCTAGAGTGTTTATATGACATGGTTTATCACAACTTCTCCAAAACACTCAATAGCCAACCATTTTATTGAAGGTTTTTATCTACGCAATTGGGTTTTCCAGATTTCACAAAATATTTTCTACGATGCACTTACTTCTCTTCAGTCTTAATCTGAAAGTTTTGATGTCTTTTTAAATCTGATCTAGCGTATTGTTCATTTCAAAAGTATTTTACTTTGAGTGTTGAACTAAGTACGTAAGTATGTAACCTTTTGGACTTTTTGCGAATAATGATTTTAAATTTCCTGGAAATTGCAAGTTTCTGTAAAAAATCTTAAATATTAGTGTATTATCTTATTGTTATTGTCTGCTTTGACACAATCCTTTAGCAGATTTATTTTTATCAGTACATTTTAACTTCTTTGATTTAATAGTACGAAAAAAGCAAGAAACGAATATATACAAGAAGTTATCCAATCCAAATCTGAACCAGTTTTCTAAAACTATTTAAAATGTGTGCAAAGACGAAACTGTTTTTGTCTTCTTATTTTTGTCGTCTCATTTTATTGCGTTTGTTGCTCAAACCTTTGAAAATAATAGTTTTAACATAAATAAAAAGCACAAACAAGTAAAAGAGCTATGAACAAATTGAGAATCTTATTATAATGGAGCAAGGAAAGTTAAAAACGAAGGGTCTATACACATTTTTCCTAGGAAGTTTAAGATCGACAAGTGATACTTTTCTTATAGTTTCATATGTTGCGGATCGTGTAGCGTTATTTTTTAACATTTTAAATTGGAGATTAAAAACTGCGTTTAGCTGTGAGTCGGTAGAGCACGAGACTCTTAATCCCAAGATTGTGGGTTCGAGCCACACGTTTGGACAATTTTGTATTATTGCCCTTCATCATAATTGTTTTTGTCTGTCTTAAATCTGTCTTACAAGTTCAGAGAACTAGTATCTTTAATTGAGATCAAATTTATTTGAAAATGGTTACTTACAGTTACCCTTTGACATGATAAACATTTAAAAGGAATATGAGTTTTAGCAATTAATGAGAAGGGTCGAAATCAATTTTTTACAAAAGTAATGTTTAGACTTTGTAATCTCTATTCTGAAACAGCTTTGATTTGTGTATCGGTACATTCATTTGCATTGACTCTATAAGGCAAGATAAAAAAATAGATGTTCATCACCGCGCGCATAATGAAATCGATTTTTTTCGTTTTTAGCTCTTGAAAATGTTGAAAAGGGTGTTTTTCGACCCCTTTTTTAAACAATTGGCCTGTCTGTCTTCAAACAAAGAAGGTGTTCAGTAGTTCAAAAATTGAAATTATTGAGAATAGAACGCTTTTGTTTGCATTTTTGAAATTAAACAACGTAATAAATAGGAATGGAGACAAAAATGCTGTTTCTGAAAAAAAGCGCATGATTCGTTGCAATAATACAGATTCGTTGTGTTTTAAAGTTTATTTAACAGATTTGAAAAAGAGCACGTGTGGAACAAATGTGTGTTATTTGCATTTGCCTTTACCAACAAAAAAGAAAATTGTTCAAACAAGCAAAAAAATGATCTTGTTATACTGTAATTACAAAAAATGTAATCGGTAGTTAGCCATGAATAAAGAATGTCAATGAAAAATAATGTCCTGGTAAATCCTCTTCGTCGCTCGTTTTTATTATCTTCATCGTTTAATCACAGAGCTGTAAATCGCTATTTTGATTACTTGATTTTCCAGATGCTGAACAAATCGTATAACAGTTCCTGTTATTACATGTTTTTTAATCTGAATTTTATCGGATATTTCGGAATAACTGTCTTTGCTTGGCAAGATTATTAATTTCACCAGAATTTATCTGCAAATAATTGCTATATTA
>JAUUEB010326782.1:0-12676 GCA_032362205.1 Clione limacina
AAAATAACAATGTGCTCAGAAATATGTATTATTTCTATGGTACAACCATTGGTTCTCGAGTTATGAGGTCCAGCCTGATCGTGACGTCATAAGGGCCATTTTTCAACTAAGGTCAAAAATATGATTGTCGAACCTTAATGTTCAGCACCAATAAACAATGTGAAATAGCACTTCTAAATCCAATGAAAAATAAAATTAGTGACTTTGGCTCACTTTTTCGTGTCAAAAAGTGCGTTTTAGTCAGGAAATCAGCGTATATAATGATATATAGGAATAAATAAACGTCTTTCAAATGTGTCTGGTAAATTTCGCGCTGTTTTTAGCAACATTGAATTTCTTTTTTTTTAAATTTTCTAAGAGTATGTTCTTAACATATATAGGAGTCCCCCAAAAAATATTCGTAAATTGACCCGTACAGGGGTCATTTAAATGAGTTTATGACATAAAATAACAGCCTTTTATGAAGAAACACTAATTTGCATAATTCCTATACAAATCAATTAATGATTAATTTTTTGGTGATTCATGTTTTTAGGTTCCTAAAAGTGTTTTCTCCCAATACATTGCAGTCACAACGATTTTGTATTGTAAATTCACCCGTACAGGGGGCCTTGACCAGCGGTATATTCGTTAGAATTACATCATTCCATGGGAGAGTACTCATTTGCATGACCCCTGTACGGATCAAATATAAATAAAAATGTTGGCGAACTATGTTTTCAGGTTCTTAAAAGTGTTTTCTAACCATATATTGCAAGCAATAGCATTTTGTATTGAAAGTCAATCCGTACAGGTCCCTTGACCAGCGGTATATTAGTTAGAATTACACCATTTTATGAGTGAGTACTCATTTGCATGACCCTTGCACGAGTCAATTATTAATGAAATTGTTGGCAAATTATGTTTTAATGTTTGAAACACTTCTAGAAACATTAAAACATAATTTTAAAAAAAATCCACTGTAAATTTATTCGTGCAGGGTTCATGCAAATGAGTATTCACTCATGATTTTCAATACAAAATGTTATTGTTTGCAATATATGGTAAGAAAACACTTTTTGGAACATGAAAACATAGTTTACCAACATTTGTATTATTATTTGATCCGTACAGGGGTCATGCAAATTAGTACTCACCCATGATGTGTCTATGTACCCTAGGGATCATTAAAATTCAAGTCCGGTAGAGTCCGGGGGGTGAAGAGAAACATCTCATCCCCCCTAGTTTTTGTTGTGTACAATTTATTTCGCCTTCACTCCCTGATCTCTCAATATGATAATGGCAACGAAGGCGTTGACACGTTTGAAAATACCTGTATGCCGGTGTGAGAACCCCTTTGCCAGCAGTACTGTTTGCCTTTTAAATAAGAGGCTTTTTCGTATTTATGAATAAAACCCACATAGAGAATGATTTAGTCTCCAAACAAACTTCAAATCAAACTTTCTTTTCGTCTTTATAGATACACATTGTCAGTTGTAAAGAGGTATGCTATTGATGAGTCCAGATGTCGTTAAAGTTCCGCATAAGAAACGCTGATTCAGAACGACATCTTATAATTGTTCTAAATGTAGTAGTTGATGGAAGTCATGGCAGTTGATAGTGGACATAACAGTTGATGATATTCATTGATGTTGATTGTAGTCATGAAAATTGATAATAGTCATGGCAGTTGATGGTAGTCATGGCAGTTGATGGTAGTCAACGTAGTTGGTGGTAGTCATAGCAGTTGATGGAAGTCATTGCGGTGGATGTAAGTCATGGAAGTTAGTTAAAGTAATGGCAGTTGATTGTAGCCATGGCAGTTAATGATAGTCAAATCAATTGATTGTAATAATGGCAGCTGATGGTATTCAAGACGGTCATTAGTAGTAGTAGTAGTAATGACACATGTTGGTAGTCATAGCAGTTGATGGTAGTCATGACATATGATGGAAGTCATGTCAGTTATTGGTAGTCATAGCAGTTGATAGAAATCATGGCAGTTATTTATATTAATGGCAGTTGGTTGTAACGATGACAGTTGATGACAGAAATATGGGAAAAGATGTCCATTATGACAGAAGCTTTTTTGGTTGTTTTTATTCTTAAAATCATTGTTTAAGACCTTGAAATGTTATATTCTTTATGAGGGAAGAATTGGGAATAACACTTTCAATAACATAAGATTTTTTGTAATGCAAAACAATTGACTTTTGTAACAACAAATTAAAACCAATTTACATTGTGTTTCGTAGTAAAGAGAGTTGATAGTAGCCATGGCAATTGGTGGCAGAAGTGTAGAAAAAGATGTCCAGTATGACATCATTTTTTTCTGTTGTAAAATCATTTTTTTAAGACTTTGACTTTGTTTTTTTCCTTTATGAGGGATTTATTTGGAATAAGATTGTCAACAACATATACACAACAGATTGGGGACGCAAATTAATTGACTTTTGTACCACTTTGTTTGAAACAGAAATTAAAACAATTTACTTGTAAATCTTTGTAAAACATGGATTTATGTCGCATGTTAAACTTTTAATTGATCAACAATTTCAAAACGACATTTTATAAGGTTTGTTTTTCTTATGAAAATCAAAACATATTTAGAATGACAGTAACATTAACACATAAATGAAGAGCGAGACAATCTCAGATAAAATAAACTAAACATATACTTAACCAGGACTCATTTTTCCAATTAGTTAATGTAAAATATTTAGCGCTTAAAATATTTAAGTTAACAATTGCATGGGAGTTAGCGCTTGGTGATATTATGCCCCTTCCCTATTTGAAAAACCTCAATACGCCTCTGCACTCTAGAAAAAGATTAACAAATACCACAAGCTCAAATAATATTTGATTACAAACAAAAAAGTGTATCTTGGATCATTCATCAATCTGAACTGAATAGAAAATCATTACCATGATAATCTCATCTGTGAAAAGGGGCTTTAAATTAACAAAAAACATCGTTCATCGTCAACGTGCTGCAGAATATCCGATCTCATTATTTCTATTTTCTTTCACTCATTGACAATGAATTAAAAAACATTTCTTTATGACAGAAGGAGATAGAAATAAAACAAGAAAACGTATACTGTATACCATGAGTGCCTTCCGTTGTTTAAAAAAATAGTTAGCGTATTAATTTATATTACAGTCTTTTAAAATCCAATAATGTTCAATAAAGAAATGGGGTTTCCCTGGGGCTCACTCAGAGTTATTCTTCTGTTGATCTAACAAATAGGGTCATAATTGTCGCATACTAAGCAACGGCGAGGCGCAACTAGATACACTTAACTCTTGATCAGTCGATAAGCAAATAATAACCATATAATATATAATTATAGTATCTTACAGGAAGGTACCGCGTGGCACTTCGTGATTTAGGCGTTACGTTGAGCTTCGGGTTCGAATCCTAGAATGATTCTTGCATATATTTGATGTATTGTGGAGGTTTTTTGTGCTTCTTTCATACCAATATTGCTTGTGTAATGTCACAGATAGTATACATAACTGATGCGTTTATATGCGTCTCTTTTATACGGTTTCCGGGCTGAAGTTTCTTGATTTCTTTTTTTATGAGAAAAAGTTACTAGAACCGCGTTTAGTCTCGCAATGAACATCCTAATCCCTTTAGAAAAATTAAGAGCATCAACATAGGGCTCTGTACGTTTTACATTGAAAGATGCAAGTAAAGTGTGTTTATGCACTGGGTTTATTTTTGACAAATAGCTTAAATTCTCTACCAAAAGTTTTGTTTTACTGTTATCTTGCTTTTCAGATTATATTTTGCTAATAAGGGACGGAGTTTCAGTATTTTTTGGAGTTTTTACATAAAAACGGCGGCCGTCTTGCATTTGACGCGGTCGGGGCCCCAGCGGGGTTAGCAACCAAATTTGTTCCTCATAGTTATTTATAAGATAGGTAATGGCAACTTATCAGGGGGTCCTCACTATTAGATCAGTAATTTTACAAAATAACATACCCCCTAGTAACTAACGTTCATTATTTTCTTTATAAGCCAACATGGCAGTTGATTGTAGTCATTGTAGTTGATGGACATTGTGTAAGTTGATGAGATTAATAGCATTTGTTGATAGTCATGGCAGTTGCTGGTAGTCGTGGAAGTTAATGGTAGTAGTGGCAACTCATTAGTCGTAATAAAGTGTGTTACTACCCGGGGCTCTGCTAAGCGCAAATGCACATCGATCTTTTGGTTTAAACTCAATGGTCCGTCCCTATACTTTCTTGTGTTCTTCTAAAAGAAGGAAAAAAATAGCGTGGTCTAAAAAAAGCGCCCTCTGAAACAATAATGCAGGCACTACATGCCGTGGATATCACAGTTTTCCACCAGTATGCAGCCACTCACCATTTTAAAATCCACAATATGCGTTGTACCAAAACAATTTTAAAACATGTGTTGGCTGGGTATATGTGAACACGTTTGAAACCGCCCTTTCGAAAGAATATTTTGCTTTCCATCGTCGAGACTTTACATGTTAAATGAAAACAGTACTTACAAATGTTACCTTTTTTATTTTAAAATGCGTAACCCTCCGGGAAACACAGACTGAGTTTTTATTCATTTAGATGACACTTGGATCCAAATGACAGAATGAAACATATTGTTAAATATTGACAATTTAATAAAAAATCAGAGCATTTACCAGTGTACATCAAAAGCTAAGTGCACTTCGGCGTAACTCGACAGACAAAATACGGCAGTTGTCAGTTGTATATATAATCAACGCTGTGAGCTATTATCCGATTACATACACACACTCACACATCTACAGACTATCAACCATATTATTAGATTTGATGTTCATTAACAACTTAAAAGTGTTATTTTGTATTCGCCTCAGTCCTATGTCGTCTGTTTCAGAAGATGAATCATATAAATGGTTTGCAAAATTGCTATCAGATTAACCAGCTCATAATGTGGATAGAAGTTGGTTTTGAATATAAAACGTGAAACGCATTATTTTATTAGCTTGTCTTGCGTTTGACCCTACAGTCATCAGATAAATGGCGCATACATTTACACTTGCATATAATGTATTCCTCTGTCCAGCTGGTTTAATAACATAATTGGTTATGCAAAAAGGCAACATGAACGATTTGCTCGTGCCATAAAAATCAAGTTTGCGTCCAAAACATATCCTGTCATTGCACGAGGGAACATTTGAACATGACAGGGAGTAACCTTTACGAGTGGGGACTAACAGCTAGCGATGAGTGCCAAAGCGGCCATCCAGAGCAAACAATGGAGCACATTCTCAGAGAGTGTGATCAGGGACCCACCTGTACCGACCAAGACCTGCGAGAATGCAACCAGGCAGCCGTACTGTGGATTCAGCACTGGTGCGATAAGATATGGTGATGATGACTTTGACCTATGAAAAGACCCTGAAATCAATACTTGCAACCTGAAATGAAAACCTCATATCAATAAACGTATGAAAAGTGGTATCATTCGGCTATATGTTAAAATCCTTAGTTTATCTTATAACCAGAGTTTCCCAAGAACGATTCTTTGTAAAAACAACGTTTGTATCACACCATTGACCCTTTTCAGTGATTATCAACACAAAAATAACTTGATCTCCAAAATTGCAAGGTCCATATGTAGTAATATAAGCGCGAACATTGGACTATATGGTCAGTTTGACAGACACATAACACATGGAAGCGTCCTGAATGTACTAGGGGTAGCTAACATTTTGCTTAGTCAATCAGTGAAAGCTAAAATATATATGCAATGCAATAAAAATTGAGTTACTGAAGATAATCTTCTGAGGGGAAATTGAAGCAAAAAGAAAAAGAGAACGATGAAAAGTTTCGCTAATTGGGAACATCGCTTAATTCAGGGGCATGAATGTTTCGGACCCAGCATGTTCCTTGTGGACGTTACAACAATACTAGGAATGTTTTAAGTGTTTTAAACAAAAATTGTATTTGCTTAACACGTTTCTTTGTTTGTATCTAAGTTTTTTACAATACGATACGAAAATAATTGTATTTGACACAGGGCAAAAACAAAAGAGCAAAGAGCCAATTGCTGACTAGTCATGTCGGGATTTATATATTTTTTTAATTCATAAATAGGAAATGCCCAATGTCCTATTAGTCACTCGACAACATTTCACAAAATTATATTAATATTAAAGCAAACTGTCCTTTTATTTTATTCCTTGCTGAAAACAAAACTAAGTCCACAAATTGTGGGGGCGTCTTAGTTGTCGGAAATCAAGTTAACAACAAAGCACGTCTGATGTTATTTTAGTCGTAATATGATTTTGGCAAAACCTGTAGATATAAATTATTCTAGTTGCAAAGGGTCAGCAATTTCTGTCTTATTTGTAAAAGTTGTTTCTTCACGTGATGATAGTAAAATAAATCCGATGTTGAATGATAAATACGTTAAGTGAGTCATTTTTAGACTTTTATTTGAAAACCATACACGTCTATAATATTTTCGTTCTGGTTCTTGAAAAATTAAAAATTAATATAGATTTTACCGTATTTTACATAAAATCTCAATGATTTATTACAGTTCTTAACGTATAACTAGACTCGTATGGATATTTTATGGTGTTTGTCATCGTGAGGGAAAAGTTGGACCTATTCTTATCAGAATCGGGCGGGAAAGTTGCACACGTCAGATATTTTAAGTGATTGGGAATATTAAATTTGAATAAGCCACATAAATTTGAAAACAAATGTTCGTAAATACAAATTATCTCATCTTCGAGTAATCGTTGGTTTTATAATGAGAGTAATTTATGTTGGTATGTTTGACCCTTGCAGAAAATGTATGGTTGTAAGTTTTCCATTATTTTCCGCATAATATTCAAAGCGGCCATATATGTCAGATAACAAAAACAAATCTAATGTGGTTAATCAAAATTAAACGATATATCTTTATAATATTGGGACAAACTATAAGCTATTTTTGAGATCATGTTCGATTACTGAAGTATGTGATACGCAAAGACACATAAACGGTAGTTTTATTCACGTCTAGTCGAGTCTAGGATGTTAAGTGGTCGCATCACACCATTTGAAACTTGTTATTATTGCTAATACTAAGCTGGTTTATTTTGACATTTTACCCCAGAAATAATAGTTATAACGCAATTATGGTACATCCTGCATTGCAAATATCACGTAACCTCGACGTCAAGAAACATCCAAGATATTGCAATTTGTAGTCATAAATGGAACTGAGTGGTTTATTATATTCCAATATGGATATTACATTATCATAAATGTAGTATCTGTCAAGCTACAAATGATTATATCTTACAGCTTGTGTTTTATGTTATCTAATGTACTGATTCATAATTATCAATATAAGTTCGACTCATGAAATATGTACCCTTCCCGACATTCGCATTTTTTCCCCTTATTGTTAATTTATTACGTAGCACTTTATATTACTGATAAGATTTGTAGCATCCGAGTTTCATATTTACCAATTGTCTGCTCTCTCGTTTAGCAAAAACTCTTGCTCAACGTTGTTGGTGACCATGGCGGTCGATAGTCATTACTGTTATGGATTTCGGTCAAAATAACATCAATCACGGTATCAAACATACATTTACGTCCCGTCGTTGTTGACCCAGGCCGATGTGATGTCATCATGTAGCCAGCTTTGCCTATATTTTTTTTCTTTTTTTTTCTTTTTCTTTTTTTCAGTTTTGCCTATATCAATGTGTGTGAACATATTCGACACAGTGTCATAGGAAACTTTGTTTTGTATAACTATATCGGGAGTGGCAGGGGGGGATATATACAATTTTTGTTCCTAAATTCGCATAAGTATAAATTATTCATATCGGTATATGTTCTTTTAAAATTATGTCGTACTAATTTTAGTTTGTATCAACAATTTAGCATTGACAGCACAACTTACTATATTTTGAAGTGGTTTTAATGTGTGTCATGGGATAAATTAACATAAATAGTGTCAGAAACTATACAACATCAACAAATGAGCAGCAACTCACAGGAGTTCACTTGTGGTCAACAATCAAGAGGTGAACAACAGCTCAGTAGAGCTCACAAGTAACATCCGAGGTCATTTGAGAAAAAACATTTCAAGTGTTTGGTAAAATGTGTAAGTTTTAACGTATTCTAGTTAACACGTTGAACACCCGTTTAACAACCTAGTTCGTGCTTTGTTCTATCGTCGACAGTTTTAAAAACCTAGAGGCATTAAAATCAATGCTTAGTTCATACTTTATTGTATTGGCTTTGAATCGTGTTCATAAACTTTTTTTTCATTATTCTTTTTTATTTCATTTTAACAAATCATATTCAAAAGTTTAAAAAGGGTTTTGATTACTTTAATATGAAAACTGACTAACGGATCAAGAAATCCACAAGTACATCTGACATCTCCTAATAACCAAATAGATACTACATTAAAATGAAAATAATCGTCACAAACTGCATGAAACCAAAGGGAAATGTAAAAAAAACTTAAAATCAGTGCATGGAGGTTTTAAGAAATTAAAAAAAAAGGATTTTTGTTTACTACAGACAAATTAAAGCTTGTCTTTAAAAAAAACTAACGTGACTTTTTCATCAATAGTCATGAAGAAAAAGGAACACATTTTTAATTCTTTGGTCATATCAAATTAGTCTTCAATGTTTTGACGCCATTGTGGGTGGTCTAGCCACATAATTACGGAAGCAGGGATGATTCATAATATGGCGGTACAGATAATAATCGCAAAACCGCATCTACAAATTATTCTAAATAATTGTTGGCCAAAAACCTAATAGAATAACCTTGTGTACACGTTGTATCGCTGGAGAAATGTGTAGACCAATTAGTGTCTTCAGGTGCATTAGCAAGTGAAAAAAATTGTCATGAAAAAAAATTGTTGATTTTCTCATTAATATTCACGATTATGCAAATGAGCTAATAAGCATATTTTTATATATTTGGAGCGTGAATTTAATTACCTTCATTTTGTTACCAATAAGGCTCCTTAAGCACTTTTTGTTCTCAAGGTAAGACCAGTTTAAGAAAACATGTGCATATGCTCGAAAATAGGGGATTGCTGTTAAAATTGGTCAATTACCCCCTTGCAAAGCCCATTTTTGGGGGTAACTATTTTTGTTGGACCCTTAGGAACCCATTGAAAAATATTATAAGGCTAGATATGCGACTGGGGGTGAATGGATTCTAAGTCTAGGTGCTGGACTAATTTTATTGCATTGTGATTTTAACAATACTGGAAGCTATTATGTCGCTATTGTGTTATGCCCCTTGTTACACACAAATGCGGGTCTCACTTAAACGCCCCGCGTAGTTAGCAAGGGAAGTGTGGCAAAAAACATGGGGAACTGAGTTGAATCAAATCCGTTTTTCTCTCTGTGATATTGAGATATTATTTCCCAGCACAAAGTTTATTTTACAAGTTGACTTATTTATTGCATCCGAGGTAAAAATGTACAACCTTATCTGACCGACTGACGCCCTGTTGTATTATTGCATTTGCCGAACAAAATATTAGCTTGATATTCAATATACTCAGGTCAATTCAAATTATAGAAAATTAGAAGCTAAATGAACCCTGGTATACCCTATGTGATAAATAGTATAAAAGAAAATTACATGTTTCATGAAATGTCAATGACTGGAATCAATGCATAAAGTATACAGTTATGTTGATATAAAAACACATTGAGGCATCGCATACGCAAATGTGTACAGTGTTCCAGAATACCATTTTCTAACAAGGCATCAGAGAGAAGGGATAGGTAGCCTCGGACGTATGTTGCCCTGATTCTGAAGGTAGATAAGACAAAAAAGTAAGACATATGTAAACGGCTTAAATAAAACTCATATCATGAGTACAATTCATCCGTACCTGAAGAAGCCGACGTTCGTGGATTGTAAGGAAAATAAAAATTAAGAACAAGGGAAAACAAAAAAATAAAAACGACATCTAAAAAATGTTGTTGGCATATTCTTATTTGTATTGTTTAATTTTCTGAACGTTTTGAGACATGAAGAACAGCTTTTACCGCATTAATTATTGTGTTCGTCTACTATATGTTATTACGTTATCAAAATAAACCATGTGAAAGGGTTATATGTATGTTATCAAATGTCGTCAATAAAATAGTATATACGTTTTTTCAGCACTGTGAAAACCCCTACCGTGGCTTTTTATGGACATAACATGCTCATGAACAATATCAAGATAAATACGGGACAAACAATATATTTTTGAAAACAACACACCTGGTGAATCGACCAATTGAAAAGTGTCTTATAATATGTTGACATGGTCAGAGAAGTGCTCCACGCAATACACAATATCATGAGGATTATATGTGTAAATCATCTTATTCTTTGGGTACGTGATCATCACATCTTGAAGGGGACATAGTTTTACCACACAGAATAACCTACCATGTGCTGGTGTTAAACACTTTAGCACAATGTATAAAAAGAACATTTCAATTCTGGTATTTAAGTTTTGCATTGAGAAATCAATCTCATTTGTTGTGAGCATGACATATATAAAGTAGATTTATATCATAAATACTTAGGGGTATAAAACGTTGATGTCAAATAAATTGAGTTCCCAGATGTCGAACTGTAACATTAAGGTAGTCAGATTGTTTTGAAAAGTTTAATGTTCTCACAAATTGAATTGGCCTATTTAATAGACCTTATTGTAATGTTGAATACTGTTTATAATGAAAGATGACTGAATTCTATTTTTGTTATTGAATTTCAGAACTTTCATTAGTGTTATATAAACTTAGATTTCAAGGCTTTCAAGGTTTTGTTGCTCAGCAACTATTTATAGTTGGTAAAGAGCAAGGACTAGGTCCGCTTCATCTAAAAGTTAGGGTGTTTCATAAATATTAAAAATGTGTATTACTACAAATGAGGGATAAAAGCAAAAGCAAATTTAGTGCAATAAATTTAAAGTTTAAAATCCATGACTAAAGACAATAATATTTACAGAAAAGGAGGAACACTTCACAGACTGGTGGGTATCTCCACAGAAAACCTGTGGTGTCCCAGAACTTATCAGGAATTTGTGAGTGGTTTAGTATTGGTTACGCAAGGTAACCGCAGATAGTTGGTTTTGAAAAGTCAAGAGCCAAGAGGTACCCTAAGCGATCAGGATCATCCTAACACAAGATAAGGTGGCCAAGGATCATGCATCACAAGCTATATTCCAGTGTCATCCTCAGCTGTCACCAGATTTCATTGCGGTTTCGGGGGTTCTGACAGTACCGCCTGCTCGGATAGCGACCTTTAAGACTACCATGCTCCGGCAATTGATAATAAACGTGTGCGTTGCCATTGACCTGGATCCACATGGGTGTACCTTGCTATGGTTTAATTCCTGGATAAATTCAGCCTCCAACTTACACTAAAAGCTGCGGTGACTCACACTCTAATCTGAACCCCAACCTTGGAGGTCGAGCTTGCCCACCCGAACTTATCGATAGATGACACAAGTGCCAGTTAATCCCAAAAAAGAGTTAGTCAAAGTAATCACCGTCTGTCAAACTTCTGTCTCACGGCTGCAAAACACTGCTGTCAAACAGCCGTTGGGCCTGCCATCAAATCATGCTTATGTGATTGGTCATACGATCAGGATGCTTACGATGATTGGGTCAAGCTTAACGTCTTATCCATTGAAGACTAAAAGTGTTACATGTAAGAAAAGTTGTTGATATGTACATTGTGACCGTTTTAATGTGTCAGTATCTATGAATAAGATTAAACCAATCACAATTTAAAAATATAACTCATTTGATATAAACATAAGTAAATATAAGTGAGCATAAGTGAACATCAATTGATATACAAAGGGTAACAAATGTACATTAGAGTCGTGCACACAAAAATCAAGAAACTCAGCTAATGTGTATCTAACAATACCAAACTCTACATATACAACAAACATAAAATGTAGCAATATAGAATGGGGTGTAGATAGCTCAGTTAGTTAGAGAGTCGTTCGTTCTGTGACGCAGAACGCCGTGCTTTCGAAGCCCGTCTCTGCCGATGAAGTTTTTCTCTTCCTGTTTGATGTGTTATGTATGCTCTTATGTAATGTTCGTTGCTTGAGCTGAATAAAAACGGAATAAAGACTGAAACTCAAACCAGCAGTACAATTGGGTACCCGACTATAGCCAGAGACTGTCTATGTGAGATTGTAAAGGCGAGGCACTTAACATAAATCCTCTGTATACTACAGGTTTTTCTCCATCGTGACTGGGTGTCCAGAAAAGAGTGTTACCCATACAACTTGTAATTACTTTTTTGTTTCTGCACCAATATCACCAAAGTTGAAAGGAAGATGTATTCATGGCATTTCATAAAACCAAAACGAAAAGCCAACCCACATAAAGATATCGAAACACCTGAATCATGTCCAACGGGCTTTTAAAGGTGTACTTAGAAACAAAGTCATTTAAGATAACAATATCGCGATATGTGAAGCATTTAAATATTTCTTTAAAGAATCAGTCCGCTGCTGTTGAATGCCGAGTAAAAGGAGTACTTTAAGATAGGTTGCAAAATGTTCAAAGTGTGTTTCGACAGAAGATCTGTGCAAACGTTCAAAACTGAGCCAAACCTGCAGTGTCAGCGAGTGTGTGCAAACTTTGTTTTACGGCTGAAATTGTGCATTTCCAGGAA
>JAUUEB010326892.1:0-12674 GCA_032362205.1 Clione limacina
TTTACATGATAGAACATGTCAGGTTACATTACCTGTGATTTATTAGATGGATGTTCATAAGACCATGTGATCAATCACTTGAATATGTAAATAAACATGTTGCCAGAAAATACATATTTTCATGACCCAACATTGAACTCCTTTTATATCAATGTTGTGTTTCTTTGTGCGTTTTAGATTTTATTAAATTTTACATATACTTCAAACATTCTCGCTATGGACAACTTTTCACGAAGTTCTTTGGTTTTTGAACTTTAAACTCTGATGACGTCAGCTTTAACAGTTGATAAGTTGACATTAGCAAACTTCTAAACACACGAATATATTTGTTCAAGGCACAATTAAATTGTGCAGTGGTATATTTTTTTGTCTGTGTGTGTGTCTGTCTGTTTACGCAATAACTTGAGTAATTTTACTCGGATCTCTTTCATTTTGTGAAGGATGATATAGACAAAATGTTTGCTATTTAAATCCATAAATATTTGTGAAATATGTACAGAGTTATTGCTCTTATTGAGTTTTCTTGTTATATGTTCTTTGTTAATTTTGCAAAAACACGCTGTCGTCACATCTTCAGAGTTGAGAATCTGAAATCTCGCAAAGAGAATCTTCTCGTTACTAACTTGAATCACAATTATTTGAATAATAAATTTAAAAACAGGGGTTATTGCCCCTTTGGGTATCTTTCTATATGTCTTTGCTAATTGTGTGGTCCCATTGTCAAAGTTAGAAATCTGAAATCCTGCACAGAGGCTTTATTCGTGGTTCCCAAAAACTGTGTTATTTATAGCTTCATAGGTACGCTTGCTCTGATTCCGAACACCAGATTTATTTTTTACGTGTCCAACTTACGAGAGGACCTGTATCGAGGAGGTTGTGTCTTGAGAATCTCATAAGACCAGATGTAAGATCCGCTTATACAAAACTCAAATAAATTGTTTATGCAATGCGCAAAAGAATGATATAATATCAATGCATAATATAAGACACTAGTAAACAACAAATAAACCGAGATCCTGACAGCGCCACCTAGTGTCTCTATAGATACTCGTCGTTCTAAACAAAGATTTAAATGTCTTCTGACAAATTGCTTTCTAATCGACTAGAAGTTATCTATGTCCTGTTATAATTTTTTTTAAAATGATTATGACCTTTGCTAAGATTCTAACTCTGATATCATTGTGATGAGAAAGGCGGAGTATTTATCTATTTTTAGTCTATAAAAACATGAGTTACATACATACAAAATATTTGTAGGCACACGCCCATGGCCGAGGGATCCCTGAGAGTTACACCAAATAATGCAAAGTATGTAAATTAACGCAAAGTCTTTACCAGATATTCTGAATAGATTCAATCATAACTTTCTGAAAATAAAACATCAACAATTTGTTCCTTGGTCCAATGTAAACCTTTGAAGCCTGAAGACTCCTTATTATGGTAGAACACTTTGTCATATAACATATATCTACAATGATGAGTTTGGTTAAACAACTGACAGAGTGTAACCTATCAGAACAGTTCAAACCACCCAACACTTTATTTACATAGGGTAAACTACAGAGAAAACTAACAAGATGCCATCTTAGATTTATTATTTACAGTCTAAACAAGACCTTTACACCTAAATAATACACATCATAAGTTATTATAATATTGTGTAGGACGATACAATCAGATATAAATACACACAAAGTAGACACAGGTATTATTCAAGAGTCTAACGATCTTCATTTTTTTAAACTCTTAATATATACCAGACAGTTATAATAACACATTGTTATTGTGATATAATGTCTGCTGGGATCTATTTGGTCTCATGTCTCATCCGATCTTTTATACCAAGATAAACACTTTATATTATTACATAGAAATTCAGGAATAATATTTTTCACGCATATCCAAATGATTTACTTTGCCAAATTGGAACCTTTTCAGTGTTGGGAGGGGGGGGGTGGGAGAGGTCTGTTTCAGAACTGATGAGTTTAAGTTGATTGTAGCTATAAGGTTATGTAAATCATGTGCACAAACTATGACACGTCATCTATAACGTCTAGTCACAGAGCAGCATCGTTTATTTTTGGTCACGCAACTGCTCGAATTCAAACATCGCCATGTTATTTAGACTGCTACAGGAACACAGATAAATATGTTGGCTTCATATCCTTCTTCCAATGATATGTATTGTGTGTGAGAGATTATAGTAGTAGAATGAGAATATAGCGTGCCTTAACAAGATATCGTGATCGGCTTAGAAAATATCAGTCTGATGAAAAATACAAATTGTTGCCCTCCTTTCAATGATGTGCCTTATGTATACTTAGGCCAGATAGCAAAATAAAGATTATCATCACCGGCCGCGTCATGAAATTGCCACTGCGTGCAATTTTTTTTAAATGTTCCCAACCCCTATCTGATTTCGTAAATTACTCGGTCAAAACATTGTATAGTGGCATTTAGACTCTTTAAAGGTCAACATCAGCGAATTACTAGTATAGATGTATGGTGTTGTATTACTGGAGATCTCTTAACTGATATTATTTGTTTGACAATGACAATTCACTCATTACAAATAAACACCAGACGCTATTCCAGCAATTATATTTTGGCTCTTTTGCAAGTTGTTTTCATTCCATATCATGTAGAAAACGTCAAGGCTCTGTGAAAGGAAGATAAAACTATCTTTTGACCACCGAGCGCAGACAAGTTTACATCATACCATTCAAATTTATGGAAGCATAACCCATATACAGTATTAGAATAAGCTTGGTATTGCGATTTGAAGTCTCATTGGTTGGGTTATCGGTAGTTCAATCTCAAAATCCGTGAAATTTTTCGAAGTTTAACTTCATCTTCAGCATCTGTGAGAATACACACAAATTCAAATTGTTTTCAAATTATTAAGATGTTTGGAATTGAATGTCAATCAAATATGAGTTTTTAATAGCTGTAAACCTTTACATGTGAATATCAATAAAATATTTATTATTGAGTGATCATTAAGATGTTTTAATCAGACACATTAAGCATCTTAAGTAATGAATGTGGACAATTTGCATTTTGACATTTGATTTGTTTGATGTGAGTGGATGCTGTGCTTGATTGATAAATAATATACGTTAAAACACGTTCCTTAACAAATTTGTATTTGGTTGTTTTTTGTATTGTTGGTTGCTTTAAATTCTCACAAAATTCGGATGATTTTAGAATTGTGAATTGACTGATTTTCGTAAGCCATCGTTTGTTTTGTCAAACACACCATCTTTATTTTTTATGGCAGCTTTCACGCGTAGGAGTATCAGTATGTATTATTATGATCTAGCTTGAGGGTATATCCGTCTCCCTTGATTGTACGAACAATCTTGTGAATGAAAGTTATTAGCTTGGTGCAATTAAAGACGTCACAAGTGAGGCTACTGCAGCACAAATCATGACTGCTAGATTGCCTCGTGTTAGGCGAGGACCACATGAGGTCTCATCGTTTGATGAAAAAACATACAACATATTGCATACAAGTGTATTCAATATTGCATTTGAACCTCATCTCCACCCTCCCTCTAGCTAAGAAAAACAATATTATGAATTCCGAAACCACACAGACATGATGGACTGGTTTCATTAACACTATGTTTTAACTTGGTTAAACAATGTCCAAGAATATCCGTAAAACTGTCATAATGTCATATTTTTAAAAGCTATTTTGAATAAATTGTTGGATTCAAACTATTTTGTTTATCATGATCAATATAGGCAATTATATGAGTGGTTCAAAGATATTATGGCCTATATTTATAATAGGAAATATGAAAGATAACATTGCTGGTCATATGTGATAGACACGTTGTCGGGTCTCGGTTGAATATTCCAATCTATCAGCAGCCAACGAAATGTAAGGAATGTACATTTGAGTTGTCGGCAAACATATCATTATGATCCAAAACATTATCCGGAAATAAAAACAAGATTATTGATAAGCTTCCAGTAAACGATAGATTTATCATAATTATATCTATTTGGTCAGCGTATTTACACAAAACTTGATATCACACTGCGCTTTTAATAAAAAATCTGCATAAGGAACTAGAACTACGAATTGGGATAAAGGTGTTTCGTCTACTCGTCTAACCTTACTACAACTCCACGAATTAATTAGTGAGTCATTAAGTCACTCTGTTAGTGAGTTTTTCAGTATGTCTGTGAGATCACGTGGACATCATTTTAACGATATGTTTGAATGCTGGTGTTTGAAGACGCGATTTGTAGCTCAGTTGGTTAGACTTTTTTATCTATAAAGTAAAATATATGTGCTTGGATTGCAGGGACATAGGTTCGAATCCCACCAGAGCCGCATTCGTCCGGATCTTAAAGTGTAAGAATGTACAAGCGTTGTGTCTACTTACTTTATCAGGGAATATAAGAGAAACTCGTCGGCTCTCCAGTAAAATAATACGATTTATTCAAAAGCAATTAAAGCCAATGAGCATATGTGCACAGGAGACATGTGAGCAATGTGAATACGTACTAATAGTAAGGGTTCACATTGACATACCATTTTGAAATATGACAATGAGAAAAATATTTTTTTTAAATGTTTTTTCTAACACCGATTAATCATAATACATCAAGTTTTGTTTTCATCGTGTAGCTAACTGTCAAAGACAATGTTATTGTCATAGTGGACAAGGAAACAAACGTAGAAGATTCGGTTTAAAATAAGTTCAATCTTTGAATTTAAACTCTTCATCGTGTATCCGACTAAGACTCAACCAAAAACCTATTTGTCTCCTAAATCTCTGCATGTTTCAAAACAAGTTTCTGTGTTGTTGTTTTGTATTTGATGCCTTTGACCTACAGGATATATCAGTCATGAATAGCAATAAAATATGGTTTTCCAAACATCATCTTTATATATGATGCAGTCAAGGGTCGGCATTTTTCAAACTCAAGCCAAAACACTTCCGGTTTCTGTCTCCGGACTCTGTAGCTATTAAGAGGAAGTTACGTTCAACTACTATTGTTTTACTATTTTGTGATAATTTTCAACATTTGTATTTTGTTTTATGTAAGATTTTTTTCCCAATTAATTTTAGAAACCTTGTTAGGGTTTAATATTGCATTATTCGACATCTCTGAAAATAAGAAAAGCTCAGTAGTTATTATTGTATTAAGATCTTTTATTATTGAAAAGTTCCATACACAGGAAACTAGACCAGTCAACTATACATTGATCAGTGGGTTAATCACACGATACAGTTTAAGCTAACAGGAAAGTTCTAGTTACCTAATACTTAACTATCTTAGTGTTCATCAGAGAAAAGAAACCTGAGGCAATTACACAAGAGGTGACCTTTGATTTAGTATTCACAGTCTAGACAAGACCTTTAGATCTAAAGTAAAAGTTAACATCACCGGAAGTCAATTATCTAGTCTGTGTTTGTTGTCTTCTCTTGACATGTAATCAGATCGTTGTCTAGGAAACATTATCAGACTAATATGAAGGGGAGACAAATCCTTGAGGCTAACAAAAACGCGTTGGTGTAGGAAATTGCTTTTCCTTTATCAGTGTGGTATCAGTGGCGGCTGGTGGGGTAAAAACTAGGGGGTTCAAGCCTACTGGTATGAAAACAATTACTTGTACAAAAACTTTGCCCTCCTTTCTTTTTCATTTGCAAAACGTTCAATGACCAACTGATTAAAATCCCTCTCTTCCACTAATTTCTTCTCCATTGACAACATGCCCAAAGCGTTAAGTCTATAAGTTTTCATGCAATTTCTGAGGTAGGTCTTGATCCTCTTCAGAGTAGAAAAGCATCTCTCTGCTTCTGAAGAAGTCATTGGTGTTGTAACCAACACTTTCATAAGTTGGACAGACTCAGCAAACTGATTCCGCATTGTTTTCATGTCCTCTTCAAGCATTAGCTGAAGTAGTGAAAGGGCACCGGTACATTTTCTGAATTCTGGCCGGGAGTAGAAAACTTCAAGTTCACTCTTCAGTTTTTTTGTAAATCTAAAAACGGATATAAACCTTTACAGTAGCAGCCAGTGCTACTTTGGGGAACTGTTTGTCAAACAGACTGAGATTTGCTCTTTATCGCGTCTCGGTGTAGGATCTGGTCTAATTTTAGAACATATCTTGTGGATCTGGCGGCTCTTATAGATATCTGAACACCCAAGTTTCGTTTTTTTGTACCGACTTTATATGGACAACATATGTCTGGATGCAGACTTAGTTTATACACGTTATTTCATATACACTATAGTTTAGTGAATATACGTGCCTCGGGTTTGTTATGCCTGCCTTTTGAATTACAAGTCTAAAGACCGAAAGAGATCGCCGAGCTTTGAGTAGACTTTTTTTTTTGTGTTGATATTATTTTTTTTTGCTAGGGGGTTCGCTGAATCCAGGAACCCGCATACTCGCCGTCGCTGTTGAAACCCAACTCTCAAAAGCCAAGACAAAGAAATATCTTTTTTATTTTCTAAAGCCAAATTTGACAATCTGAAAAGAAAGTGTAGCGAAATCTCTAAAGAGATCACAGATAAATTAAATGAAGGGCAGATATGAGTGAATTATGGTTATTCTTTAATTGCTCCCATCGGCAGAAATCAAAGAAAAAAACCCATCAAAGACGGTCGATATTATATACAGTCTACTTTGGTTAAACAGAAATTTAAAGAAAGTGCAGTGAAAGAAATTAAGACTATTCAATCACACAAGTCAAACTTTATGCACATCCAGCAAGAACGCAAATGATCATTTAGGAGAAGTAGTTATTATAATATCAACACCACTTTTCAAGAAGGTCTAGCAAACAACAGCAACCCATTCTGGACATATGAAAATAACAAAAAGCAAGAGCCCGTAGGAGTATCCTTCATATTTAAAAAGCTACCTCTAGATTGACAGCAGATCAATTTTAGAATTATAACAGGAACCGTTCGCATCGTTCTATATAAGCCCATTTTCAATGGCAAAAGTCAATAAAAAATGCTAAAACAAGCATAAAAGATATCAAAGTCCAAGAGAAAGGAATTCTAAATCTACAGCTAAGAAAACTAAAGTCACTAAGGCATCATGCCCAGATAACATCCCAAATAAAGTCTTAAAAGAATTCTCATACAAACTTGAACCAGCAGTCTCCAAGCTTTTGAACTCTAGACACATAACCCCTCCCAAAAGACTTTACCAGTGTCAATAAATTCTCCATTTGGTAACGAAGGGAGATGTCACGAAGCACAACATTATCGCTTTATATCATTGACAGCAGAACTATTGAAACTTCTAGAACATAGTGTCTGTACCGCTTTATTGAGACACTTTGAGACAAATTAAATCGTTACGACCTTGAATCAGTGATTCAGAGTTGACTTCTTTTGCAAAACGCAATTGGCTGTCAATGTTGACGATGTTGCAAAGAACTTCGAAAAAGGAAACCAAACAGATACAGTCATTTTTGATTTCACACTGTCCCCAACGAACACTTACTTCACAAGTTTTATCACTACGGAGTAAAAGGCAAAATTTAACAATTAACGAGATAACTTCAGTACAAAAGACGGGTGAGGGTTGTTGTTGGCAACAACTGCATTTGGATTCCCACAGGGAATAAAACTGGTACCATTTGCCGACGACTGCGTCTTTTACAGGACTATCAAATCCAAACATGACCACAAAGTATAACAAAAAAAGAAAGTTCATCAAGCAAATGGGAAATGCCGTTCAACGCCAACAAAATGCTGCATCTTATCAATCCAGAACAAGTCAACCTCCTACAACGAAATTCTAAAATAAGTCCCAACAAACCCCTATCTTGGAGCACTACTATAAATGACGTTAAAATGTAACGCCCATGTCACAAATGTATGCAATAGTGCCAGCTCAAAACTTGGCTTTGTGCGAAGATAACTGCAACATGCCCCAATTGAACTGGGACGAACCTCTTACATATCTCTTGTAAGATCTTGTGTATGCTGCTGCGACCCCCAATTGACGTAACTTTTCAAAATAAGTGAAGGTCTTATACCGGCCTTGGCACCTCACAACTAATTGTCTTAAAGAAAGTAAAAAACACAGAGTAAAGCGAAACAATTGCCAGACATAAACATCAAAACCTAAATTCTAAAAGTTATCAACACATCAACTGACGTTAATAGAAACTATTTTTTCTAAAGATTATTCAAAAATTCATTTTAGTGTGGGCACCTTTAGTCGAGTCATTATTACGATTATCCAAGAACTAGGTGCGCACACTAACCTCTGATCAAAACAAGAATGGGTATATTCAGAATATCCTATCAATGTCAAGATAAATGTCTGATATAGACAGGAATACACATAATGAAAATCTACCCTTTTTCGTTTCGGATACTTACAAGTTGTGTTGGCCGGTAGTAAAAGGTTATCTTAAGGTTCAAAGGGGTCATCCTTGTCAAACCATGACTATGTCTCTAAAACAAGAGTTTTTAGTATAAACTAACAGTCAAGTTTGACTTTCGAATGTCTGATAACTTGATATAAACTAGAAACATGAGTACTCAGATAGAGAACAAACCCGAAACCGAGTAAAATAATTTAAAAAAACATTTCCTTGTTGTACCATGTCAGCATTACTTAAAAATATAACTTTATCAAAATGTTTATTGAAAAAGATTGAGAAAGTTAAATTCCTGCTTAGATTGCAATCAATAATACGCTTTAAACGATTCATTAAGGATTGTGTGTTGCTGCGCGGCGCACTGTCCTGTACGATAAAATTGCGCACTATTGGCTGGACGCCCGTGCTACCGGAAAGAAGAAGAAACCTGCCAATCGAGTTTCTCTAAAATCCCTTTGTAATTAGTTTTTATTCCATAACTATGTCAATTGTTAACGGATATTGCTGGAATTAAATAGGAGTGTTCATCGGGTTGAACTACAACATCGTACACGATTTGAAGTCAATCAGTTGTATCTTTCTTGAGTTATTGGTGCCACAGACATACAAACACGTATCGTCACATACCCGAGCACCAATTCTCAACGTAAGGGTAGAATCTACCCCTCCAGGCGTGCGTTTGGCACTGCAAACTTTTCATCGAGCAGCCACCTTAAGCGAGTTTTTGTAATTGTCAAATACATTTTCGAGTGTGAGTGTTAGCTAGTTTTTTTTATTGTTACATTTTTTAGTATGAGTGTTAGCGAGTTTTTGTAATTGTCAAATCTTCGAGTGTGATTGTAAGCGAGTTTTTGTAATTGTTAAATTTCAGAGTGTGAGTGTTTTCGAGTTTTTGTAATTGTTAAATCTTTGAGTGTGATTGTAAGCGAGTTTCTTTATAATTGTTAAAATTCCGAGTGTGAGTATAAGTGAGGTTTTGTAATTGTCAAATTTTCACGTGTGAGTGTGAGCGAATTTTTGATGAGCAGAATGTTTTCTATTGACGTTTGATTGTTTTTAAAAATCTGCATTCCTTTGTGAATTGGCCTTTTTACCTTTACATAAATAATCTAATGCTTTATTAGTATCCACATGAACAATAACAAATAACAAAGCTTTCTAATCAACCGATAATAATAAACTTTAAAGTCGATAGGCAAATTCTGTTTAAGGTTAACATTCTTTTAGATTGGCAAGACTTATCTATAAAATAATGTTTCAAATAATTAAATAATACATCCATAACTTAATTATATAGAAGCACATCGTTATAACTTGTAAAAGAAAATGTATGAACTCTTTCTCGGAAGATGTCTCGATCAAGTCCACAAACTGATGATCTCAATATCTATAATTTTCAGCTTATCATAATGTTATGGACTCATTGAATATAAGATCACAATTATTGTTCATCAGTGTTTATGGATGTTTGTCTGGATGTCTTCTAAAGCTTCATCGAAATCACAATATTGAGTTATATCCGAGTTGGCAGTTGCAAAAAGCTCATTGTCGTCCTCAATAAGGGTATAAAGGGGTATGTGTGGCGAGCCCCAAATAGTAACCCTCTCAAGATGCAAAAGTTTCTAAGGCTTAAACGTTTATTCTCAAAGCTTCATTGATAATATCAGAGTGTATGTCCAGTATGAGTTTGCCATTATAATAACTAACAAGTTAAATATTTTGTTCTAATATGCATACTATGTACATTCAAGTTATTTAACTTTGACCAAGTATACTTTTGCCTCCTATATGCATCTTTATGATCTATTGGAACAGAATGGTTTAACTAGTTGTTTATCAAAGCTTCATGTTCCAATTTTTTGCAACTTTTTCTACTTGTTTAATTTTAAAATTAATTATAACATTTGTCTCTAGATTTTTTTTTCAAAATCTGTATGACCCTCGATAACGGAGACATCTTGAAGACCAACGACTCCCTGATGTTTTTGTTGATTACAACCAAAGGGATTGGACCTTTCGTTTTTAGTAGGGTTCGAATACTATCTGTGGTAGTAAGTATTAGTAGTTTGACATTAAAGGTATTCATCAGTTCCAAACTTAGCAACACGGAGATGGTTTTCAGAAGGTACGATTAAAGTGAATGATCGAAATCAAGCCTCATCTATCTATGAGCGTTGAATTATTCAAGATAGAAGAAATTAAAAACACACACTAAAATTATTTTCATCAGATTATGTTGCATACAGGTTTTTAAAGAAAGTTAGACTGTATTGATTGGATTTGCAGCTGAATCTTATTTATCTGGTTATAAAAGTCTTCGTGTTTTTTCTTTAACGACATCAATCACGCCAAATGCATTATGTGCATATTAATATTCAATTACCGGGCTATAATGATGATACACTTGATGATTAGTATCTTTTCTTATCCCGATTAGTGTTTGTTTTTTGTTCCCTCTTTCACAACTTGGATGAAGCTTCTTTTGAAGACGATGTGTACGTCTAATCAGGCAGAGCGCAGCAGCTCTTCATCTTCAAAAGGTACTATGTTATTTATACTGCTATACAGACAGCTGAAAACACATACTTCGAAACAAGTCCACTGACGCAATATCTAACAGTTTACCTTCGCATATTGGGAGGGCTTCAGGGCTAACTTGATAGAAACAAGTCAAACCCCCCAAGCTGAGTTTTGATAAAAACCTGAAACTATTGCATCAGCTATAAGTTGATATCAAGAGAGGAATAAGATCACTAAAAGTTCCATGCATAAATGGACTGTATTAAGCTGCTCTTAAACCGAGCTTGTAATCATAGAAATAACATTACGCGAAAATATTGTTTGTCAAAATCGGAATTTATTTATTTGTTGACTAAAAGAATTGGCGATGCCAGAATGAACACTTGCTTCAAGATAACTTAAAAAGCCTATCAACGAAACTTTAAATAGGAATAAAACTCGTACGGGTCCATTTCTAGATTTAAAGACAACATAATTAAGAAAATTAGTTAACAGACAAAACCACATTATTGTATATGTCACGGTCTTTGACATTAACGAATCACAGATTTGACAGATATCATTGGATTGCATTGTCAATTTAAAGCAGAATGGGGGAATACGATAGATGAATAAGGAGAAGAATAATACAGGGTCATTCGGTGCATTATCCCCCCCCCCCCTCATCGGCCAGCCAAACTGGGGTGGTGCATGACTTCATTTGACATATTATCATAGACTTTAAAAATGTATCTAAGACCAAAATGTGTATAACCCTACGGCATTTAGTCTACTTCCGATGCGGGTTCAAGTAATGTAATTTTAGCAGTATTTTTATATTTTTGTCCGTGACCTTGACCCCGCTATGTCCAAACTAAAGCTCCGACCTCACAATATTTTTAGATATGACATCAACTTGCAAATTACTACCTGCATGCCAAGCATCATCAAAAGAAAAGGTTGAGTTAGTTCCAAAACAGCCATCAAAAGAGTAATCATTGTTATCAACTTGATGTCAATTGTTTTCAATAACTTAACCATTACCCTGTGCGTGAAATTAAGATGTTCAACCTAAACTGAAATAGCAAGCTATTACCATTTACAAAGAATAATTTAAGAAACATCAAAACAAAGTTATAGCTTTCATCTTTCGATCTATCTCGCAAGCTAGATATGTCTTAAACCGTGTAACATTTAATTAAGTTATCAAGGTCTCATAGCTAGCTGGTAATGTTGTTTTATGTAGAGATAGTTTACTGTGTCTGGTTGACTACTGTATGGAAGTCAAGCAATGTGTCAGGGTTCTTTAATGGAAGAGTAAACTGACGAGGAACCACACTGGTAGAATAAGAAATATGTGTGTACAGATTATAAAGAGAAAGAAAAGTAGTAATAACAACGTTGGCACTCACGCAAGAACTCGTGGGCAAAACCGTGGAAGATTTTTATCTCTTTGGCCCATACTACAATCGTGTCGGTAATTTAACCTACGACTGAGGGAATTGTAGGGGATCATTAGGTTAAAAAAATGTCGAAAGACTGACGATCCTTTTTCTTAATTTCTTAAAGATTGATAATAAAGTCATGTAAAGAGAACCTGTTTTGTTGTGTTTCAAAGCTTAAAAAAGGAAATGACAGGGGACGGAATATTTATGTTTAAACGCTTATAAATGTCCTAATCTAACCCTAGCTAGATAGATAGATATATACATATATATATCCATATCTCTCTCTTTCTCTCTCTCTCTCTCTCTCTCTCTCTCTCTCTCTCTCTCTCTCTCTCTCTCTCTCTCTCTCTCT
>JAUUEB010327003.1:0-12673 GCA_032362205.1 Clione limacina
GAAAACTTCATGTCAATAAACCTATGACTAATGGTATCACATGGCTATATATTGGGATCCATTGTTGTGGGGGTAAATCGAAAATGGACGGCGGCCATCTTGAATTTATGCTATAACTAGAGTTGCCCAAGGTCGATTTTTATAAAACATAACGTTTTATCACTCGAGGGATCCTACTGAACCAGAATCAACAAATAAAACTTGGTTTCCAAAATTGCAAGGTTTGGCCCTAGACCGCTGGACTATAAGTGTACTTGTTCGTGGAGGAAGTTTTAGTAATTCAGATAGATAAAAATGAAGTGAACCAAGGAAATGTTTATCACAAAGTGTGGCTATTTTATATTGGATTCTTTCCCTTACAGGTAGCTAGTTCAAAGCTTTTAATAGAGGTGGCACATGATCAAATTTACGTTTTCTTAAGCAAATTTTGGCAGCACAATTTTGGACACGCTGTTTGTTTAACAAATTATTTGGGAGACCAAAGAAAAGGGAGTTACAATAGTCCATTTTTGATAAAAACGTTGGAAAACATGAGTTGAATGACCACATCATCTGGCAAGAAGTTTCTATGAAGACTCATTTTCCGTATTTCCATGAACATTTGTTGGCAAAGGGAATTAACATGCGCTCACAATGAGATATCTAATCTCATGACATCTTGCTCAAAATAATTTAAAATAGTTGATGTTCTTCATTTCCACGTTTAAACAGCATACGGGAATTTACAATGCTGGAGAAGGCCAAAGACTCAATTGCTGATTCAAAGGCACCTCCTATAGAGACAATCAACCTTTTGTCTGGTCGGGATTTCAAACGTTGTGAGTTTTTACTATGCAAGTGATCACAAGCGACCACACCTTCTGTGGTGTAAGACTCATGATGCCATAAGAACGTTGGCGGGTGACAAGGTCAGGCTAAACATACACTTTGCATAGACACGGGTTTAACAATTTGGTCAACAATAAATACAAGCAATGGCACTCATAGGTACACAGACTTATTGAAGAGCTTGAAATTCGTTTTGAGCCATTGCCTGAGTGGCTGCAAAATTGAAGGAAGAAAATTATAGAATCTCAGCCGAATACGGGAATGCAGAAGAGGTCAAGCGCAACTCCACAGAGAAATTGACCCAGACGCAACTGTGGTAAATTCTTTTGACAGAAGAAAAGTTCTACTCAAAATGCAAACGGTTGAATGAGTTTGCTCTGAAGGTTATAAATCGCTCTGCAAATAAAGGCATAGTGGAAGTTGAAGTAAAAAGCATCAAAGACATTTCAACTTCTAAAAGTTCACTAAACAATCTGACAACAGCAAGACTAAATTTCATCTCTACAAATAGGCCATATTCTCTTATTTCTACAGAGTTGGTTAAGGATACTTTGGACTCATATTTTGGTAAAGACTGTCATTTTCTTCTGTCCACTTCATCTAATTCCACATCAAAGGTTCTGGACAGACACTTCAATGAAACAAGGAATCCAAATTCTTTAGTGTAGTTATAAAGGTAGATACATATAAAGGTGAATTAAATATTCATTTTATTTGTAAATTGTATATGGATAGTCTATTTATATTTGTTTTATGTCATGATATTACTTATGCATTACAATGTTACCATTGTTGTATATATAGGGGCATCCATATTCAGACTAGGGGCAACATTTTGCAGACAGGTAAACTCGCGCTTACAGGCAGCCTAATATATTCTCGGCCCCTGCTCGACAGTCATATCTCGACATTTTAACATCGAGTGTCGACAGGTAAATCTTGAAAGATATATATTTAGACAGTTATATCTAGAAAATCATATCTCGACAGTCATGTCTCGACAAACATAACTCGACAGTTTAACCTCGAATCTCGACAGTTATATCTTTTATATCTAGAAAGTCATATTATGACAACTAGAAAAAATGAGTACTCGTAGAGAGTACAACCACGCACAGCAGAAAATAGTTACAAAGAACATATAGCAAACAACTCAAGGGCCATTACTCTGTCAAAATATATTTCAAAAAGTTAACGAAGTTCTCTAGAAAAATATCTGTGCAGTATTTCAGAGTTCTACTCCCAACGATGCGTCCACTGCGTCCAAAAATAAAAGCGATCTCAGCAAAATTACTCAAGTAACTGCGTAAAAAGACAAACAAACACATAGACATACACGCACAGACAGACGAGAAGAAAATATACCACTGCACAATATAATTGTGCGTGGAAAAATAGCGCCTAGAGAGCCGGACATTGACAAACATATCTCGACAGTGTAATCTCAAAACTCGACAGTTATATCTAGAAAGTCATGTCTCGACAGGGTTTTGCCGCAGTCTTATCGCGACGAACATATCTCGACAGTTTTATCTTGTCTCTCGACAGTTATATCTAGAAAGTCATAAATCGACACTTATATCTTGAGTCTCGACAATTATATATTGACAGTTAAGTCTCGACAGTTATGTATCGACAGTTAAATAATGACAGTTGTATATTAACAGTTATATCTCAAGAGCTTTTTTTTTATCCCATGCTGGTATCTATCTGTTTTTGGACCCTGGTTGGTCAGTATCAATTGGTTTGTGTGAATTGGTTAGTTAAAACTTGTGAAACATAATTGTTTGAGAGTTATACACGTATAATGAGATAAAGAAACAAACAACAAATAGATCTGAATGAATCCATACCATAAAATATGGGGTTATTATGTGATAATGAAAATGAATATGGTTTTAGATTATCAAGAGCTAACTCTGATATCTCCTGCCTATTTGCAGAGATATCAAAATAAGCTCATGTAATGAAGCTTATTCTTATATCTCTTCTTTAATTGGGTTCAAGAGCGAGCATACATTTCGCGACCCCCTGACGGGCCCAACAGTAAGCCGCCACAACTAGTTTCCCTAAGTTTGCTCATGGACTCTTGAAAGTGACATTTTATTAGCATTAACCCTACTTATTCTACACAAATCAGATAAGTTAGTTTGCGTTTAAGTACTAGTTGAGTAACCGAAGCTAAGAATAGCATTTCTTTTTTTTAAAGCCATGCCTATATTTTTTTATTCTTAGAAAAAAGAGAGTGATACAACGTTCAACAAAGGCGCATAAAAAATATGGCTATCAATGCATGATACTGCATCTTTACTCATGAGAATAACTTGACTTTCCATGTACCTGGAGAACTAATATTGAAATAATCGGTAAACGACCTTTTTTATACTGATAAAAATTATCTTATTATAATGGAGCTAGGAAAGTTAAAACGGGGGGGGGGGTATTTTTCATAGGAAGTTTTAGATCGACAAGTGATACTTTTCTTTTAGTTTCATGTCTTGCGGATCGTGTAGCGATATTTTTTTTTTATTTAAAGCTTAATTTTTGCGTTATTGAAGATTAAAAAATGAAGCCGTCGTCGTTGCGTGTTCCCGTCCTGTGTTTATAAGTCGTTGTTTGTAAACATTAAAGAGAAAGAGTTACGATAAAACTGGGCTAATTAAACACAATTAACCACAAGTTGATTTTTGTTGTCTATTATCAGTGTTGTGGTCGGGTATTTGGGTAACTACTCGGGTTGGGTGGGGTAGCTACCCGAGTTCTGGACCAGAGTCCGGGTGGGGTAGAGGTGGGGTAGCGGAATGTTCGGATGGGGTGGGGTAGCTACCCAAGTCCTAGCCGGAGTCTGGGTTAGGAAGGGGTAGCTACCCGAATTCCTGGTCTGAGTTTAGGGTTGGGTGGGGTGGCTACCCGTGTAGTCTTCGGGTAGTGTTCGGGTAGTTTGATTATATTGGGTTTAGATTGATTACAAAAAGTATAACAAAAAGTATAAACAAAAGTAAAATTAAACCAGACTAGATATAAAGTTCTGTGAACAGCTTAACCAAGTCCACAACTCCATGTTTTTGGAGGTTTGAGTCGGTGATTTCCTGGCAGGAAATTCCATTGCATTTATTGTTATTTCCACCTGCTTATTTCATCTCATTTGTACTTCATTTAATCTCCCCGACTGATAGATTACATATCAAAGAAGAGTTTCTAAAAGCTGGTAAGGCTCAGATGAGGGAGTGGCTGTATGATGTCTTGAAGTCATTGGTTATTTACTAACAGTAACAATTCACCATTGTGGCCCATATAAAAAATACACAAAAATGCTTACCATAAGTCTTTCTTCAAACAAGCAACTACAGTCATCAAGGAAGAAAATGTTTATGATGTGAAGATTCTACTTGATGTAACTATATAAAGTAGGGTGTATTAAGTTATTTATATTAACAAGATCGAATAACATGTTCCAAATACTTATGATACATCGTTTTTTCTAGACTTTTCTTTCTGATCAGATGTTGTACCTCTACTATTACAAAAAATCCCCCTGCGTTTTAATGTGATATGTTTGTATTATAAATAGAAACTAATTATCCGCTCTGTTGACTTAATCAGTAAGGAAACAGTCTTCGGGTGGAAGATTGGAGTTCAAATCCCCTTTCGATTCTTAACCGAGATTTTCTAAAACAAGAATTTAGCAGTAGCCTGGCGCCTGAAATTAACAGATTCGTGCTAAAACTAATTGCTTTCTATGTTAATCGTTACTTCGAAGATGTGAGATATTGTTACAATTGTCTTACGTAGTGTAGCTTATATAATTATAATTACAATTAATAGCACTAATATTGCGCATTTCCACTAAAAATGACTATGAAATACGATATGTCCTTCCATACGTTGAATTTCAGTTAAACCCACGGAAAAAACGATAAAAGTTCGATTTCCCGGTCGCGAATTTAACACAAGTAAATTATTTATTTATTTATTTGTGTATCTGTATAGCAAAATGTTGGTAGATATTACCAAATGTGTGGTTAAACTTTTAATAAAAATCGGTCGACTGTAAAAAGAAATTATTAGCTTTTTAGTTTTTCTAGGTTTCACTTTATTTCCTCTGAAAAATACGCACCATTTAGGAAATTTGTGTATTTTTTTAATGAAATTCCAGCCACAGTTTTAACTCAATTGACTTGAAACTTTAGCCAAATATTGGTGAATATTTGGAAATGTGTAGTTAAGTTTTTGGTAACAATCGGTCGACTGAAAAAAAAGTTATTAGCGGTTTTGTTTTACTTTGTTTTCTCTGTAAATCACCTGCCATTAATCATGAACAAACATGAACTATATTCCGGAAATTCTTAATTGCACATTCAGTGAACACAGAGTTCTCTTTCCGTCTTAAGTATAAACAAACTCCAAAGGTTTGATATTCAGGTTGGTCAAAAACTGTGATTTTTAAAGTCTGTTGGGGGCATATTTGCGCATATTTGGGGAGAAAGAGAGAGGTTTGCATGGTGGTCAAAAGGTCAACGTGTTCTTTTTTTCTTTCTTTGTGTATCCTTCCCGGGTAAGCCGGGTACTAAGTTAAATGTGGTTTCAATATGTTTTTGATGTTTTTGGGTCATTTTACAGACACAGGCGAAAAGAAATGAAAGAGATCCTAAAAGTCAATATTTTATCACTGTGATTAATGCTTTGTTTACGAAACAGTAACCGGTACAACCCTACGTGTATTCGTTGGTAAGGCATTCTTTTATAGTTTCCGTTTATTATCAGCAAATTATCAAGCTAGTGATTTATATTTGGTATAATTGTAAAGTATATTGAATGTTCTTATTTTGTTGACATGACACATGCTGATTAGCTTATTTGCACATCGATGAAAATGAATAATGAAGTAAAAATATTGTCTTTTTCATTTGAACTAAAGTCAATTCTGTCCATTGAGTAACGTATCGGGATTGAAAATATTTGTTTCGTCCAATTGACATGATGTAGCTTGTTTGCAAAACTAACTCAATACTTATTTATATGAATATAGTTGCAGTTGAACGGTTTAAATCGGAGAGCGCATCATTGAGGCTTACCTTATTAAAAGTCTGTGTATTTATATCAATGCCAAGTAGTCCTTTAATTTAAGGACTGCGCGGGAACCCTGTACTTTCTTCTTCTGCTGAGCTGATTCTTAGAGGAAGTACCAGGTGTTTACAACTACTAATATTTTTTGAACAAAATTTGAGTTTTTCACTGCCACTTTTGAATATTTGTGATGATAAAATTAAAATGAGATGAAGCGTCACAACCAAATTAACGAATTGAGGGAGCGTTTAGCGACCCGAAATTCTAGTTTATTATAAAGCGTGAGAATCATAATATGATATAATTTCTGATCAAAGTGATTTTACTGTCGTCATTTAAACAAATGAAAAAGTATTTAAAAAAATACCTTATAGTGTTAATCTTGTTCTTGACAGTTCCTCGTTGAGCTTCCAACACGTTAATCAACAACTCCGTTCACAAACCTCTTGTCACATCCAACTGAATGTATGGACACTGAGACAATTCAGAAAATTCAGGTGTCGCTTCAATTTCTTAATCGATAGAAATTATTTTAAATATTTACAATGTAGGTTTTTTGTTTCAACAACTTGTCTTAGGGATACACTTGTTTAATATTGCAAGATTTTTTCACATTTTAATAGCAGGGATATTTGGACGCAGGTGGTTATTCCTTTGTCAAAATTGTTTGTGGAATGCAAGTTTATTTTTTGTCTTTAGCTTGTATCAAAGGGCAGTTTAAATTGCATGGTTTTGAAAATTATCACGATACAGCAGAACAATAACTGCATAATATCTATAAAATTATTATAATAAAAAAAAGGGACACGCTTGTCTTATTTCTGTGTAGTTTTTATTTTGAAGACACTGGATGCATGCATGCGTTACAGGGCAATGACTCGGAAGTTCGTCATTTGATAGTGAATGTAATTAGAGAGGGTGAAAGGCGACATGTGACGAAAATGAATAAAATCATGAAATTTCCGTGTCAAAGACTCGGCTGACATGACATAAAGATAATATGAAAGAAGTATAATTATGTAACACAAAGACGAAGATAAGGGGCTTGCCTATAACAACTCAAAAACGAATATCATCAGGTGTTCCTTATTTCAATGACAATCTTTAAATGCAGGTACGTAGCCAGGATTTTGAAAAGGGGTATAACCTTGGCTATTATCAAATCAATAGCCGTGAAGCGGCGGACATTTTTGAGATAAGTTATGAATGGTGCAAATTTAGAGCATTTTCAATCTCAAATGGGGGGACATTCCCACATGCTTCCTGTCTACGCGCCTGTTTAAATGGATAATAGCACTAGAATATGTAATCGTTGAAGCGGAGGTGTTTGAAATTTGTTGATGATTACTTTGCCGTATTTGTTTGTTATGTTCGCTATGGAATGATAACATTTTCATGCCAGTAAAACTGCGCAGTAAACTCCATATAATTCTAAACAACGCTTTCTTATTCAAAGTTATACATTGAGGAGTATATTTCTGATTGAGTTCATAAAGGACATAAGGTAAGCCGTTTTCACTTCCTTAATAATGACAGGTTCAATTTGATGTGATAAGCGTTCCATTTAATAACACATTGTTTCTTAACTTATAATAACAATTCTAATACAGATATTAGCCCTCATGTTGGAATATAACAAGGTTGCTGCTTGTATTATGTTCGTATCAATTTGCTTCTCCCGAAAGATTAGATCTAACGTCCACCCAAAAGTCAATGCGTTTTTAGATCAAAAGGAATCTTATGATATTTACGCCATTATAATTGTCTGTGAAACTGACTGAAAGGAATATATTTCCTGAAGTATCGTAAGTAAACAAAATAGAAAAAAATGTTCACATTTCAGCAATGTTGGCAGGGTTGCCAAGTGAATAGCATGCTTGACGTTTGAGTAAGCTACCTGGGTTCGAATCCCCTAAAGGGGCACTGCGCTTAACCTTTATGGATGTTCTACCTACCTAAGGAGCGGTGACGTGGATTCAAAGTATGGAATCGTAATTGGGAGTCGGGAGACAGAGTCAAGAGTCGAGAGTCGGCAAGTTTTTTATAAGTTAAGAGTCAGAGTCGGGAAACGGAGTCAGGAGTGGGTATCTGTAACTGAAGACGGGGTCTAACTCGAAGTCGGAGCCGGGAGTCAATAAAATTCGTCTTTGTTCAATATATGTTTGTTCTATTTTTACTATTGTTACATATTGTGACCTGGGTTCGAATACCAATGAGGTGCACCAGGCCCGTACCCAGGGGGTCATTTGAAGCGGCAAACCTTTTTGTGTAGGGGCAGACTAGCATGCACATCCACATGATTGTATCTCCAAAATAATAAAAAAGTAAATTGACTCGTACATTGGTCACACTCTTTGGCAATTTGATTCGTTCATCAGGGGTGTAGCAAGGAATTTTTGTGGGGGTCATTACTGGTTATGTAATAAGCCGAGCATAGCAAGGCGAATCAATTTGAAATATGGAAGCTCCAGTGTGCATTTTAAAGGAATTTTGGTACCCGTTGGGGGATGATGGACATCCGCATGATTTTCCAAAATATATGAGAGTTAATAGACTTGTACAGTGGTCACTTTCTTCAGCAATTTGATTCGTTCATAAGGTATGTAACAAGGAATTTTTGATGGAGGTGATTATGTAACAAGCCGAGCATGTGAAAAATGTTGAAATATGGAAGCTAAATGGTGCATTTTATTGACTCGTACAGTGGTTACTTTCTTTGGCAATTTGATTCTTTCGTCATGAATGTAGCAGGGAGTTTTTGGTGGGTTTATTATATAATAAGCCGAGCGTAATGAGGCTAAAAAAAATTTGCATTTTAAAGCAATTTTTGGAACTGGTGGGGGATGAATTCTAAAATCTTGTGATATTAGGGGGTGGGGCAATACTCAATATTGAGAGAACGCTTCCCCCGTGCACCCCCCCCCCCCTGGTTACAGACCTGATGTGCACTGAGCTTAACCTTTGTGAAGCTTCTTCCTACCTTAGGAACAGGGATGTGGAGTCAAATTCGGGATTAAGGGTTGGGAGTCGGTAGACGGATTCAAGAGTCGGGAGTCGAAGTCGGGAGTCAGTTTTTGTATCTGTAGTCATAGCCGGAGTCTGGCACATAGTTGGAAGAGTCGGGAGTCAATAAACAATATTGTTATTGTTCAGTTTTTGTTTGATTTATTGTAACTAATGTAACATATTCTTGTTGTCTTCATTGAATTTTTCTTCTCCTAAATCAGGACACAAGATCAAATGATTACGATGGACGCTAAGATCGTTTTATTTGGAATATCTTTGGTTTTTCTTATTCATGGATGTTGTTCTCAGAAGATCACTATTTCCAGTCAGCAACGCCACAGGTCACAGACTCAACAACATAATCGGTTACATAATCAACAACGCCACAATTTGTATAATCAACAACGCCAGAGGGGACAGAATCAACAACGTCACAGGTTATATAATCCACAACGTCTGATGATACAGAATCAACAACACCACAGGTTATATAATCAACAACGCCAGAGGACACACAATCAACAACGCCACAGGTTGTATAATCAACAACGCCAGAGGGCACAGGATCAACAACATATTCGATTACATAATCAACAACGCCACATGTTATATAAACAACAACGCCAGAGGACACATAATCAATACCATAACCGGTTACAGAATCAACAACATAGCCGGTTACATAATCATCAACGTCAGAGGTCATATAATCAACAACGCCAGAGGACATATAATCAACAACATAACCAGTTACATAATCAACGACGTCAGAGGACATATAATCACCAACACCAGAGGACATATGTTCAACAACATAACCGGTTACATAATCAGCAACATAACCGGTTACAGAATCAACAACATAACCGGTTACAGAATCATCAACATAACCGGTTACATAATCAACGACATAACCGGTTACAGAATCAACAACATAACCGGTTAAAGAATCAACAACGCCAGAGAATATATAACCAACAACGTAACCGAATACAGAATCAACAACGTCAGAGGTTACATAATCCACAACATAACCGGTTACAGAATCGACAACGCCACAGAAAGCAGAACCAACAACGCCACAAGCGACATAATCAACAACGCCGCAGGTCACATAATCAAAAAAGCCACATGTCTCAATATCAAGAACTTCGTATGTTACAAAATCAAAGACGCCACTGGTTACATAATCTATAATATTACAGGTTATAGAATAACGCAACTTCACACAGAATCAACAGCACCACAGGTTACAGAATCAACGACGCCACAAGTGGACTTCGTTCGACCTCTAATGACCTGCATGAGGAATATACTTTTTTCTAAACGACACATCCTCACAAATGTTGTAAGGGTCTTACAGTTCAAGTTGTATAAGTCAAATGATTTTTAGGGCGGAGTCATGGGAAAGAAACATTTTGAAATTTTTTAGATTTACTTTTTGACCTCGTATGACATTTAGTTTAGAAAAATGAACTAACAAAACACACAAGCAAATGTTGTAATAGTTCACATTAAATAAAGTATATATCACAGATTTGTGAGGAACATTCATGGGAAGAAACTTTGACATTTTTCAATTTGACTTTTAATTACCATATTTGATTTCGTGTGACCTTGTGGGAATCAATGTTGAAAAAGTATAACGTCACACCCTATAGAATGTTGTTAGGGTTTCACCATAACTTTTTGTATAAATTAGAATTATTTTTAGGGCATTGGAAGGAACTTTTTTAAGGTTAAGATTTTGTTGTTTTTAACTTTTTTACATAAGGAATCAATGCCTTCTCACTAACTTTATAAGGGGTTAACATTCCAAAGTGGTATAAGAGGATTTTTTAGACCAAATTGATGAGAAGAACATTTTGAAATTAATAAAATTTGACTATCTATCACCTTGTCTAACCTCATGTGACCTTGCAGGAAACGAAATTGGAAAAAATACGCATTTTCAAACAAGTTGTTAGGGGCTCACATTCCAAGATGGTATAAATATTATGACTTTAATGCAAAGTCCTGGAAATTAACACTCTTGAAACGTAAAATTTGACTATAATTGACCATGTTTTACCTCGTGTGATCTTGTGGGAATCAATATATAAAAAATACAACGTCACATAATTACAATCGTGCTTTCTAGGGCAAAAATAGTCTTGGTTCCTTTTATAATTTACTAACCCCCTGTGGAGGAGTTATAATATTTTTTTGCTTTTCATGGCATAAATACTATCATGTTGCACTTTAGTGAATATTCCGTTTCATCTAAGTAAAGTCATGTTTTTGTACAAATCAATTACATACAAAAATAAAATATAATAATTCTCAATTAGTTTTGATGGATTAAAGTTGAGCGACACTGAGTAGTCTTGTTGAGTTTATTGAAGCGTTACTAAGATATTGTCCAGTCTCCAATTTAATTTGAGTATTAATTTGAACCTGGTTTATCCGTTGTAAACATGGCATAAGTAAGGTATTATCTATTGTCTTGTTTTTCTTTGGGTCAAAATTACAGATTTATGTTTATAAAAAAGGACCAATTGTGATAACAGAAAAAAAAATACTAACAATATGACAACAATTTGTGTTTCCTACAATGATATATAAAGATTTTAAAATGTTGCCTGTGTTTCCTACAATGATATATAAAGATTTTAAAATGTTGCCTGTGTTTGCTGCAATGATACATACAGATTTTAAAATGTTGCCTGTGTTTGCTACAATGATACATAAAGAGTTTGTAATGTTGTCTGTAATGTTATACAAAAGATTTAAAAATGTTGTATCTGATAGCTTTAATCATTTTCAAATTTTGTCTATTTTTGCTTTAATCATACATCAAGCTTTTATAATGTTGGTTGGTTGGTTGGTCTAGGGGTTATTTGATAATTTCAAACTAATAATTGCCAAGCTCCCCAGCGAAAAGCAAGACTTCAAAATACCCCATACTAATTTTAAAAGGTCTCTAAATACCTAGGCACCTGTTTTATGGGGAGGTTCTGCAGTTTTCATGTGTGCTGCTTGTTAGAATAATTTTAAAATTATATTTGTATTAAATATTTTTCTTAGAAGTATAATTCCCAAGCGCAATGACCCGAGTTAAAACAGAGGCTCAATACAGCGTTTCTTTTTATTCACACCAAAGTCATGTTTAATGGACATTTTTCTAAAAGTGAAAGTACGCAATTCCCAATGTTGTATATTTCATGTCACCATCTTTGTGCTTGCAAGTTGTTCATGATCGATTCAGCAGTGTTTTTATTGGAATTATTGTTATTTAAAGTTTCTTTGTGTATGTTTAATATCAGACTCTGCGCTTAATAATGTGAACAAACAAATTCATTCATTGTCTGATGCAGTAACTTTTCGTCATGTTGTTTGTTTGGACTTGTTAGTTTGAGCTTCGTCTCCAGAGCCTGACAATAATGTCGATAGCGTTGTCGCAGTTGTCCAAGTTGAATCTAACTCAAAGATTTGAAAGCAAAGAGGGTGGCGATAGGGGTGGGTCCAAGTGGAAGTTGCTTGCCTGTTAAAAGAAAATGACTATATCTATTACAAACACAACGAGAAAAAACTTTCGATTGATCAACCCCTTGCCTGCCATTAATGACTGGGACTGGCCTATAACAATCGCCAAGAATATATATAAACTTATTGGAACTAAAAAGGGAGGGGGGGCTCACAAGATAAAATCACCATGTACTATCAGACTCGTTCCATGTGGATGTGTCACGTATTTAACAACCGTTCTAGCCGGCCTGAAACCCAGGGTGGG
>JAUUEB010327225.1:0-12672 GCA_032362205.1 Clione limacina
ATATTTATTCTATCTTTTAGAGAGAGAGAGAGAGAGAGAGAGAGAGAGAGAGAGAGAGAGAGAGAGAATGAGAGAATGAGAGAATAAGAGAATGAGAGAATGAGCAAATGAGAGAATGAGAGACAGACAGACAGAAATACTGACAGGTAAAAAATAAAGCTCATGTTTTATAAAGTACATATTGCACGTTTCAGAATAGACTACGGCACATTTGTAAAACAAATGTTTATTCTATGTTTTTTACGCGTTTTACTATTAGCTTTGATACATGTTTCACAATATGTCATTGTTCACTAAGATTTTCGTGATGATTTACAAAATTGTAATTGTTTTGAAATCCAATAAGTGTTTATGTAAAACCAAATAAATAAATAAATTGAGTGCATTTTTGGATCTCGAAAGGGGGATATTCCCTCATGAATTGGCTGAGCAGAGTCTGAGGTTGTATCAAGTACTTTGAATAAATCACCAGGCCGATATCATATGTGTACTCAAACGGTTACGCGTTGCTGTCGGGCATGTCATTTATTTAGACATGGAATAGATTTAAGCCAAGAACATATGCATTTTTTTCACGTTTCACCCTGACAGTCGAAGAGTATAACATTGTGTTTTCTTGTTCCAGTTATCCTAGAGAAGAGACTGGATGTTTTCTAAGAGGGTATAGCTTTTGTTAGTTTGAACAAATGGCCACCTATTTGTCTTGTGTGATACTGAGACGTATATCAAGACCTCTCCTTATGCATTTTCTGCCTAAGATCTTAGTTCCCAAGTATCAATATTTTGATAATAGGTTATTCAATGGGATGTATAGTATAAAAGAATGTATTTTTTCGAAACATATTCATGAATATTTATATGGGTAAAGTGAGAAATTGCAATTTGGATTTCATCTCCCCATGGATGTTTCAATTTAGTTTTCAAATAGATCTCGGTATGCATAAGATTTACGATGATCAAACCTTTTTGATACATTATTTTCAATCATGCTTTTTGATATCTTGTAGAATGAAGCATAAATGGTGAAAACATAAAAATGTATAATTTAAGTTTGACAGGAGCTGGGTCGTATACTGCACTTGTCGTAATGTGTCACCTGAGTGTGATTCTTATCAGATTGTAGTGATTTAATCTCCGTATTTTTCTATTCAAATGTTACGGACATCAGATTGTTTATAATTTATTATCTGTCTACCTTAATAAGGCAAGAAGGAAAAAATAATCAAATTACTAACATATTTTGGTCTACACAATTTGAGGCAACATTTCAAATTTTCAACCAAGGAGATGCAAACAAGAATTAACATCGATTTTAGCTCTAAATCATTCCTTGCCTGAGGAGTATTTTCCTGTAATCCACCGCAGCATCATTTACTGTCATGGCCTTTTACGGATTTCACTCCTCATCGGGTTTGACAACAAAATACACCTCTCGGCTGGTAATAGTTGATCTTTTGAGTCGGAGTGCTTCCGGGCTTAGATCACATTATTGATTTTTTTAAATAATTTTGGTTGAGACGGTACAGCCTTCAAGAATATCTGCGTTATGTTCGAGATCATCTCAAAATACATGGAAGTAATTTCGGTATTTTTAGTTGTTCTCTTTTCCCTGGTTGAAACCTACCTTATTAGATTAGGTAGAATCTGGGTTCTTACATATCTTCGGTTTGAGCTTGAGGGGAATATGAATGTTTTTGAGTGATCAGTTGAAGTAAAATGTACCCGTTGCTTGTTATACGTCGATTAGTTTGTCGATCGCTTTGACTCAGGAGTGATCGAAGAGAGTGTAGTTCGTGAAGATATGAATACGATTTAGAGTGAATTCTCTCTCTCTAATATAAAAAGGTAGTTTGCTATCAAACGAGTCTAATACATCTTGAGACGCAATATGAATGTCAGGATTTATATATTCACCTTCATCTTTCCCTATAGAAACAACTAACTTTAACAGTGAATGTCGAATTTGTATCTTATTAAAAAAGCTTCTGTGACCTTTGTCGATCGAATGATATATCATGTAGTTCTTTGTAAAATGTGTATAATAACTTTCTTTTTAGTTGTTGTAATGTTCAATTTCCTGCGGTTTTAATCTTAGAGAAAATAGAAAATCATCATCAAGACATCTTATCTCAGCCACTGTTTTTCTCGGATATTCATAGGGAAAAAATATCGAAGTAATCAAATTCCTCTCTATAGGTCTTCCGATATTAAATAGCAGAAAAAAACATGAGTGTTACAGAAAAACTGATGTGGGTGATTTGAATAATGCAACTGTTTGCTGGCTGCGAAAAAGGGGAGTGAAAGCAGACGAACATAAATTAGAGACTTGTCTTTCTTAATGGAAAAGATATTTGAGTAATTACGTCAGAGCATTATCTTTCTCTATGCTAACACGGGTTTGTTCATTTGATTCAACTATTTTTTTTTTTCGGGCTTCTAAAGAGCTAACGTGAATTGCGTGATTTTTCACCTAAACGATTATCTTGCAATGTAATTAAAAACAATTTCAAAACATACTGTTCAACCCTTTTTTAAGATCATTAAAAAACGCCGTGTTTTTTTTAATTGCGTTTTTTTCAAAACCATCACAATCTTCTTACATAGTTTTTCACCGAAACCATTCATTTGCAATATGATAAAAAAGAGATAAAAAGATCTAACCATTCGGTCAAAATCATGTATTTGTAAAGCACATTGATACTACCGGTAACTTTACTCGGATCCATAAAATAGGGGATTTGACAATTTTCACAAAACCGTTTTTTTCTTGAGCATAAGCTATTTTTATTTTCCTTCGGCAATCAGTCCCCAAACAAAACCAAGACCCTTATCGATACCACAAAACAAAAAGCTTAAACTGTTTTTCTTAGACTAATTAAAAAAAATAAACTCTTGAACTCCATGTATTTTTTTAAAACTTGGAGGGGATGAGGTAACTTTTTTAAAGATTAATTTAACTATGGGATTCAGATAGACGTCAGTTGACTCTGACGAGGTTCAATAGTTCAACTCAAATCTTCACGGTGTAAAACATTTCCATTTTTGGTATACAATCTGCTTTGGTAAGCTTGAATTGTCTATGGAAGCATTTATCGAATGATTGATTCGCGAATTTACAGGCAGCCACTTTTATTCATAAAATCGATAACATCGCGAAATTATTAGATAATTTCAAGTAAGCAACATAATGTGGAAATAAGATGTTATGGAGACGTGGATGATTGTTTTGTTTTTTTAATGTTCTTGTTTATAGGGCAAGTATGAATTCTCGAAATAAACAGCCTCATGAAAAGAACAACAAAAAATAGTTGTAGAGTGCAAAATATAATATGAATTTTCCAAATAATTCCCTATGTTGAGTGTTGATTACATAAACCTTGAAACATCTTTTGGAATCTTATTATTCGTTGTTTTGCATAGAAGAGGGTGATTCTAACTCGCCCAGATCTCGTTATTTGAGAAATGGTAAAGATGATATGGGTCTTGATGGTTTCTTTGAGATTTCAGTAGCACTCTGTCGTCAGTTCTGGTTTCATGTCTAGTTTTAGATAACTGGTGTGTCAAAGCAGGAATAGAATAGAATAATATTGTGTTTATTTCTCTGTGTAATTGTTCGTCTGTTTGTGTATTTTTGTATATGTATGTTTTTTAAAAGAAAAGAAAATTAACACTTAGACTCTTTACTATATTATTACTTTTCACAAATTTACAGTGATAAACTTGAATTACACAATATCAATATTTCTACTTAATACACATACAACAAACTATATAAAATTACACAAACAGTTTTATTGTTGGTGTATTGAGAGCCAAAAACGTGTTATGTTCATTTTACACAACAAATATGAATAACTACAGTCATAAGGTCGTCCATCGTGATGTACTCCAGAGATCGCAGATTTATCTATGTAACGGCTTTGTGAATAGTTTTGAATTTGCAAAACTTCAGTCTTAAGTCTAAGTATTTTTTCTTAAATTTTGTAAGTGGAAAAAAATGCATTCATTGAGATGCTTGTTCAAAACGAATTCCGTAGTGAATTGATTCCTTCAAATAAAATGAATTAGCCGCAACATTTTAATAAACAGATATACTCGATGGCTTTCACTTGCGACAAGTCTGGAAACTAGCGTTTTCTCTCTGAGTGGCGTAATAAATACGTAATTGGATTAAGAATCGAATGGGTTTCTTCTAAGCTTTGGAAGTCAGAACCTGGTGGATTTGTCACTTTAGCAGTCGACTGGAAGACGACATTCTTAGAACTAAGATAAGACATTGATTTGTGTGCTTTCAATGTGAACACGTTTCTTAAAATTCGAACTAATTTCTTGTTTCTTCCTCAGTCAATCACATCATTTTACACAGTTTTACAGCATCATTTGTATACAAAGTAAAGAATGCACTATATAAATGGGTTATTGCATTACACAGAAAGCTTATGAAAACAGAAAAGTGTGAAGTAATCGATGAAGGTAGTTTAGAGAAAGTATTGTAAATGTAACACGGAATTAGGACTGTATTCAATACGATCTTTATACAATGTGTGGTACGTGTAAGTTTATCTTTAGACAAGAAAAAAAATAAGTGTGGTACATAATTGATTTTCTATTTCAATTTCCTTGTGTATTTATTGATCATATATAGTTGGCAAGTGTATAATCCTTGTTGTTGTAGACTTTATATATACAAGTGGAGTGATGTGTGTTCAGTCTAATTATTATAATTGTATTTAAATGGAAAGCTATTTTCGTTCGTGTTTGAAAATCAATTTGATATACAGTAAGTAATCATATTTTCATGAATATGGTCTCTTGTGTCAATGCCATGCTACTTATTAACGTGGAGTAACCGAATCTTAACATCTATATAAGGTACATTCTACCCAGTCACAGTACACTAACATCAGACCAGCTGGTCATGGCAGGAATATTACAATTTGATAGGTCGGACGGAACCAATATTCTTATTTAAATATTCAAAAATAATAACTTCTCAATACTTTACTGCTACCTTAAGAAAAAGGTGACTTGTTATTAAGGTGAGAGGCGGGTAAAGTTGTCTGCTTGTATTTTACTATATATTATCATGTAATTTGCGTACCTTCTCTGGCATTTTTAACTCCATAAATGCACAAGTAACTTGATTTCTACTACTTAATTTTAATAAAAATTGACAGAGCAAAGGATTTAGGTGCTTTAAATGTGATGTTAACCATTATTTTTTCAACTTATGACCCCTGTGACATTTCAAGGGGTCATAATAGGTTAAATATTTACATAAAACCTCACGCCAAATTTGGGACACAAAAGTTAAACTTAGTCTATTTTTTTAAACATCTTTGTCAACCTAAGAAAGGGATTTATCAAAAAAACTAAAATATTATATCTATTCCCACCAATTTTGATAGAAACATACTGACTAAAACATCTGTCAGTTTTAAAGACGATTGGCTCCAAACCCGCTAAACTGTTTAAACATTCTCTCTCCTTAAGGTCTTGAATATATATTATATGATCGTGAATATAACTCCAAAGATTCCCCGGCGAACCGTATAAGACCATAAACATAATTCAGTATATTCACTGGTTGAATGTTTTCGATTTATTGTCAACTTCCTTTTGGTGTTTCAAAAACGTAAACGCTAATTGAGAAGCAACCAGAAACAAACTTTCATTACATGAAACAAAAGATCTCCATGAAGCTTGCAAGTTGCGATATCATCCCGCGGCATTACAATATACTCGATAATTTCCATTCCGGTATTTGCTTTTAGAAAGTGCAGACAACAACTCGAAGATCGATAGGGAGTGTTTCGGTAATTACATAAGATAATACATTGGAAATACACGGATAAATACACTGGATTGGTATTATGAACGCATGTCTCTTTGTATTTGGCTTGTTTGTGCTTTGGTTTTGTTCATAATCGCTTCATCAGTCGTTGAATGTTTTTAAATTGGATCTGTTTTTCATATCGGTTTATACTGTTTGAAATCTTATCTTAAAAACAAAGCATCGGTATGTACTATTTACTTGCCTTTATATCATAGGTGATAAAAACTGCGCATTAGACATACGATAAAGCAAAGATATTCCAGAGCTGAAGACACTTATTGACCTATACTTTTTTTTGCTCGAAAATAAAACATGTAAAAAATGTCGTTCTTAGAAGGCAATAGCCCAAAATTTGAGAAACTGTATACTCTGATGATCTTATCATATTTCTTAATATATACATATCACAATCTATCACTTTTCTCTTATATTTTTCACACTCTTTTAAGCATTCAAGGCATCTTCAACAGGACTAACGTACACAATGCTGCCCCCTCCTGGAGAGAGAAATAAGCCTTGCTTCCAACTTCTTTGCTGTAAAACATTAAAAATTGTGCCGCATTCGGGTTTCATTTTCTTTAGTAATGGCTTAGTAAAGAAATATTTTATCGCAACTAATTTGAATACCAAAAATATAAACCTTCTGAGACAAATGGAAATATTCAAATGTGCAAAGTTTGAGATTAATCAATTCAGTGGTTTAAATGATATTCACGAGAATGTTGCACCATTAGTTTTGGGACGGACTATAGTAAGAATGTACTTAACTTATTGTCTTTTATGTGATATCCATTTGCATAGAGTAGTTAAATTCAAATAATAATTATCGAGGATATTTACACATCCTTCGGAAGTAAGATATTTAATTCATATAAAAAGAAAACAAGGTGTATGCTGGTTGCCAAGTAGGGAAGCTTGAAACGGAAATTATATAGTTATCTATCTTTAGGAAATAGGAAATGGAAAATTACGACAGAACATGTAATTTAGCTATGCTTATACCGGTATTAATTTGCTTTATCTGTTTCTCAAAGTCTTTTTAGAGGCTTCTCGAAGATTGCGTGAGCATCTCAAATCGCCTATTTTCGTTTTCTCTATTTTTTCAAGGTCACGTTGCAATTATAAGCTTTTGACCTTGGGTATTCTCTTGCAACGTATAACAATCCAACCACTTAACTTTCAGCTCAACAGACATGATGCAATAACACACAATTTCTATTCAGTTAAAAGTATATGAATTGTCAAGATTACATCAATTGATTCGTCTCGACTGACCAAGTGGCTTGTAGTTTTCTTAATCGGTTATTTCATTCGAACGAGATGTATCGATTAATTCATTTAATTTTTTTAGTCTTGACTAATACAAACACAGCATCCAATCCCACAAGGACATTTATGATTTGCTGCACACAAATTGAAGTACATATGAAGGCTTTGTAGTTGCATTTGAAAAAAAGTCGATGACAATGAATTGGACAAGAATCATGTGTGATTTGTCTCGCCTAAAACATGTTATGCAATAATTCGTTTGAAACGAAAGAATACATTGTAGTCCTAGCGCTCGACTTGTTTGAAAATAGAATGTTTTAATCAATTGAAATTGGAACCAAACACCGAAATGATGTTGTTATTTCTAAATGAATGTTAACTAATTTACGAACTGCAACATTTTGTCCACGTCTTATTCAGATAAAAACCATACATAAAGAGAGATTATTTAACAAGATTTCAATAAATAATCGCTTGTGTGTCACTAACGATAAAAAATCAAGGACGAAACACGTTAATATTTTGCTTCCAAGATGGCCGACAATCTCAATAGTACATTTACAAAAAAATACTAAAAACTAAACGGATAATTTTTGAGGTTTTCTTTCGATCTATTTCCTTGATTTGTCTCATTTTCAAGTTTTCTAGATGCTTTGTCTATTTAAGAAATTCCAAGCTCGTAATAACACATCGTTTACAACATCATTTGTATTTTAAGTATAGTGTGCATTACATAAATAGGTTATTTGAATTAAACCACAAAACTAATGAAAACATAAAGGTGTAAATTAATCGATCGAAGGTATTTTAAAGAACATGTTGTAACTGTAACACAGAAGTAGCGCGTTAATCAAATCGATTTTTATACACTTTGTGGTACGTACGTATTTACCTTCTAAAGATAAAAATAATAAAATGCGGTTGTTACATAACTGGTTTTATTTTTCAATGTCTGTCGTTTTTATTGATTAAGTAAAGTTGGCAAGTGTAAAGCTCGTGTTGTTGTAGACTCGATACATGCAAGTTGAGTGGTGTGTCTTAAGTCTACTAAAGGTGGTATTAACAGTCTTGCGCTATTTTCGTTTGTGTTTAAAAGTCAACTACAATACACAATAATAGCATCATCATGATTGTTGTCTTCTGTAATCTTTTCAAGCTATCGATTAACGTGAAAAAACAGAGTCTTAACATCCATACAGGGTACATTTACTCTGTCACAATAAACTCACATCAGACCGACTTGTCATATCTGGAATATTACAATTAAAGCCGCCGAGTGGGACTGTAACTAACTGAAAACTTCAAAAGTACTTTAAGATTAAAGATATAAGTCTATTTATTTCAAATCAACTAGTGACGCAAAAAAGAAAAACTAGTGTGAATTAAATATCCTATTTGACACGTGTAATAACTTAAAATTAGTTAATAAACAGTTTCACCTCACTGAAATACATTTCTCGGGGATTGGGTAATCCTAAAATTGTATGCGCATGTTGTTGTTAACGCACCGCAACGGGACGTCTTCATTAAGAGGACTATTCTACCTTAAGGCGGGTTTACAAAGTACAGATTTAGTAAATGTTAAGTCTAAGCGTGCTTAGGGCCAAAGGTTGATAAATAGACTGGATTAATATTATGAACGTTATATGTTAACCATTATGATTGCTTCATATAAGTGGAAATTGTGATAGTAAAACATTTATCTCCCTGTTCTTTTGATTGTGTTCATAATCACCCAATCACGTGTGTAATTCTAACGTTTAGTGTTTAACTGTTTGTATATTGGTTGTGTTCTTCATGAGCTATTGCTGTTTGGAATTTTATCTACAGCAACTTGATCTTGGTACGTACTATCAGCTAGTATTTATAATAATCTATAATTATTAATATTAATTTTAGCGACAGAATATAAACATTGAGCATAAGACATACGATAAAGCATTGATAATTTAGTAAATATTAAAACATTCACATTTTAAAAACAGATTTCGTTATTTCAGTTTTTTAAAATGCGCAAGACATGTACAAAAGTTACATTAATAATATCACATAAGAAAAACTCTCTATAATTGCGATTTCGGAATCAAGAGAATAGATTATAACACCGTCAACCAGTGTTGTGGTCGAGTAGTTCGGTGGAATACTTGAACAGAGTAGAGTAGGTGGACATTTGCAACTACTCGAGTAGAGTAGAGTAGCTACTCGAAAAAAATCGAAGGGTAACTACTTGGGTAGAGTAGCTACTCTACTCGAGTAGTCTTTGAGTAGTCACTAAAAAGTCACTGCATTATTTACATTATCATGTGGCAAAAAGAAAAAAAATGTTAAAATACGTTAAAAATGTGTAAAAAGTAAAATGCATTCAAAAATAATCAAAGTTGAACAAAATTTAGCAGATGTAGAACACAAACTACGTTGATTTCTTTCCCAACTACTCAAAGACTACTAGTCTTTGAGTAGTGTGGACATACTACTCGAGTAGAGTAGTACTCACAAATTTCTGCAATTTCTCGAGTAGAAGTAGCGACAAAAATGAGATATATTACTATTGGGAATTGCAGAAAACCACGAACAGAAACTTGATAAGTGCGAGATACATAGGAAACATTTGTATGCATTTTTGATATAATTTGTGCAGTTCATTTTATTAGGGGAGGTTGGCAAACCACATTGTGCTCATTGTTCTAGCGGGGTAAAACGATTTAACAGATAAATTGCATTAAATCGTTTCTGAAAAGCAAATATTACACCGATTATCAATAAACTATATTACTAGTGTGTTGTATATGTTCAGCCTCTCAGCGTCCGAGATTTTTAAAATCGATTACAAATGGTTCAAATCTAGCGCATTTGTATCCCAAAAGGGGGATATTTTCCCCTTGAACTTACTGAGCACTGTCTAAAGTTTAATCAAATACTTTTAATAAATCGTTAAGGCCATATCATCTGTGTCGTCTAAAACGGTTAGGTGTTGCTGTCGGCATCGGGCATTTCATTTATTTAGACATGGAATATATATAAGCCAAGATTTTTTCACGTTTCACCCTGGCAGTCACAGAGTATTACATTGTGTTTTCTTGTTCAAGTTAAGATAGAGAATAGCTTGGATGTTGTTTGAGGGTAAAGCTTTGTTTGTTTGAACAAAGTGCCACCAATCCTATGTGTCTTGTGTGATACTGAGACTTATATTATGACACTCCTGTTTTCTCTCCTCATGCATTATCTGCCTAAGATGTTCAATGCAAAGTCTCAAATCTTGATAATAGGATATTCAATTTGATGCATAGTATGAAACAATATATTTTTTTCAAAAAACTTTCATATTCATAAATAATTATAAGGGTGAATGAGATATTGCAATCCGGACTTCATTTCCTCATGGATGTTTCAATTTGGCTTTTAATATTTCTCGGTATGAATTTGATTTACGAAGGTCAAACCTTTTTGATTCATTACTTTCAATCAGGCTTTTTGGTTCATTATTAGGGTGAAGCGTCAATGGTGTAAACATGTATAATTCAAGTTTGACAGGAGCGGGGTCGTATGCTGCACTTTTCGTAATGTGTCACCTGAGTGCGATTCTTATCAGATTGCAGTGATCTAATATCCGTATTATTCTATTCATAGAAAAGTTGTCGACATCAGAATTGTTTATAAATTATGATTTATCTACCTTATTAGGACAAGAAAGAAAAATACTCTCTTTAAACACCCAAATTGCTTCAATATTTTTGTCTACACACTTTGAGGCAAAATTTAAAATTTTCAACCAAGGAGATGCAAACAAGAAATAACAACGATTTTAGCTCTAAATCGTTCCTCGCCTGAGGAGTATTTTCCTGTAATCCATCGTATCATCATTTACTGTCATGACGTTTTACGGATTTTACTCCTCGTCCGGTGTGACAACAAAATACACCCCTCAGCTGGTAATAGTTGATCTTTTGAGTAGGAGTGCTTCCGAGCTAAAATTACATTAATGATTTTTTTTAATAATTTTGGATAAGACAGGACAGCCTTTAGGGAATATCTGCGTGATGTAAGAGATCATCTCAAAATACATGGAAGTAATTTCGGTATTTTTAGTTGTTTATTTTTCCCTGGTTGAAACATACCTTGTTAGATTAGGTAGAATCTGAGTTTCAAGTTATTTATTTTCTTTGGTATGAGCTTAAGGGGAATATGAATGTTTTTGAGTGATCAATCGAAGTAAAAATGTATCCATTGTTTGTTATACGTTGATTTGTTTGTCGATCGCTTTGACTCAGGATTGATCGAAGAGAGTGTAGTTCGTGAAGATATGAATACGATTTAGAGTGAATCTTTCGATGCATTATACTCTCCCTAATCTCAAAAGTTAGTTTGTATTCAAACATAGTATAGTGCATATACGGTTTGACCCTAAACAAATTGCATTTTTATGGTGGAATTTGGTTTGATGGGATGTATTGAGTAACCAAAAAAAAGTCTATCAAAAATCTACCATTTTTTCTATGAGTTTTGGCCCCTTACAGGTCATCTAGGCATTTTTTTTCAATTTGTTTGGGTTGTACCAAAAATGTGCTCTAAAAACTACAAATTCATAAAATGTTTTGTTAAATACATTTTGATAATCAATTCTTGTGTTAAAGTCCCTTTAAGAAAGTATTTTGATTGAATTATATAGGAAAATATAACCTTAAAACGAGTTTTTCTCGGAATTACACTATTATTTTAGTTGTTATCCTTCAAAAGGTGCATTAACGCCATCATATACCAGGGAGGGGCTATATGCTTATGTTTTTTAGTAATATAAGAATGTAGCTGCTGTGGTAGGAATAGGTTTTAAATTCTAGAAATAATTATTTTATGAGTAATGGGCCTTGAAATATGGGTCATCAAGTGCATTGTTTTGCTAACACAAGACAATTGACTTATTGATGAAACATTCATGACATAGTTATCAAAGTACTTTTCCCTAATTAGTTTTTGTGTAAAAGAGGATAATTAAATATATTCTGATTGAAATATATCAGAAAATATAACTTTAAAATGCATTTTTCACTATATATATATCACTATCCTAATTTAGTCTTTATCAGAAAAAAAGTCCACATACCCCCTACCCGTCTTGAATGTAGATATAAACATGTGTGTATAGTAAGATGGCATCAGATCAATCTGATCTGATGATTTGGATATGTTTCTGAATATTTTAGTGTAAAACTATAGGGTAATGGCCCCTGAAAGATAGGTCATCAAGTCATTTGTTATTTATTTAAATCGTTGTAATAATGAGGAAGCTGCAATAAATTGATAAAAGAAGCGTACCACCACTAATACATGTATATTTTAAGCCCTTCACTTCCACTCCTTATATCATAATAGGTCATGTCGACAATATACCGGGTGTATAATAAAAACTCACCGCTTGTTTTATTCACAACTTCTCCCACAATTGTTAAGTTTTGTTCACAAAAATGCACACACTATTTCTTCAATATGTTTGAGTTGCCGTTATCAAATTTGAACTGGATATCTCTAAAACTGTTGATATCATCAACATCTCTAGAAATCCCTCAAAAAAA
>JAUUEB010327336.1:0-12671 GCA_032362205.1 Clione limacina
GTGTCTCTCAGTTTGTGTGTGTGTGTCTGTGTGTGTCTCTCAGTGTATGTGTCAGTGTGTGTCTGTCAGTGTATGTGTATGTGTGTGTCTGTCAGTATGTGTGTCTGTGTGTCTGTGTGTGTCTCTCAGTGTATGTGTCTGAGGATATATTCTTTTATATTTACATGCAGAAAGAGTTTTGAAAAATAGGTTTTGGCCCTTATTGGTTATTTCATTTTTAAATATGGCTTACACGTTGTAGTTACTTCTTCAGTTAAGAATCTAAAATCTTGCAAATGGGTTCGTCTAGCGCCATTTTAAAACCACACTTTAAACTTTTCGAAACATCCCTTTTCTTTCTTTGATTAAAAAATGTTTTTGTCAGATTTTTGGCCTTCGAGTTGATGTTATATATTTTAAGTTAATTTGGCGAACACGATGTGATCACATTGTCGAATGTTGAAATGTTACATAGAGACACTTTAAGTCATTCTCTAAGGTCGTAATATTTTTTTAAATTACATTTTTGAAAGGGTTCCTCTCAAAAGTTATATGTATGTCAATCACGCAGTCCACGCATCTTTTTTTGTCTCTTGAGTTTGTTGTGTATTGGTTTTGTTTATTTGGCGAACACGCTGTGGTCTAATCGTCAAAGGTAGACATCTGAGATCTTATACAAGGGATATTGAGTGGATCCCTAAACGTTTTTTTAGTTTTTTTTATTAAAAAAACAGCTTCTGACAGCGTTAAGTCCCTTTACAAATTAATGTGTGTTCTTCACGCAGTGGACGCATTCAAAGAAGTAGGGCCTTCAAATCTTGCGAAAACGCTCTTCTAGTCATCTTCTAAAAACGGCTCGAGGAATGTTACGACGCTATAATATTTTAGCAGAAGGTTAGGGATCAGGGATAGGGATATAGTTGATTTGTTATGGTGAGTTATAGAACACTGACTTTTCACTACAGTGTCGTGTGCTGAACTTTTTTGAACTTATATGTTCTGTTTGTCAGAATGCTTTCAATTTGTGAAATTATTGGTTTAAGGTTTGTTTGTTTTTATTCCTTCACGTTCAGGTATGAAGTGTTATGAATTCATTTTGTTTGAATTAATACATAATTTCCAATTGTACTGATACAAAAAAATACAATTCATAACCTTCCAAGTTTAAAATTAAGACCCTGATTACTAGAATTACAAATATTGTAATTAATGTTGTTATAAGAAATACTCTCAATTGCGTCTTAAAAATAGTGTAACTTAATCTGTACTACTTGTTATCAGTCTAATAAACTGGTCATAGCCTCATTGTAATCTGTTTTAACAGACACAGATCAATGTGTTTATCACTAAATTATCATTTCTTTTCATATACATTTTTTTGAAGTAAAGTTTATTTTGAAAATTTAGTCTCTTATTGAAAATACATTAGTTTGTTGCATCTTCCAATTTCATAGTTATTTGTTTGATCATCTGTTTCGGCAAGGGACAACTTAGGTTTGATTATTTCTCGCTTAATTTTCACCCAGTTTTCCCCAACTCTTATGAACCCTGGCAATCCTTCCTCTTCCCGTCATTTTCTCCCATCATTGTACTAATAAGAAACCATTGATTTACGGGAGATCTTAGAATCTAATTTAGGTTAAAGTTATTTATATACTTTAAGTTCAAACATGAATCTGGTTATCAATCGTTTATCAAGTTATCTACATTGTATTATTATGTTCTTAACAATATCACACGATATTTCCTTATGGCTGATTGGCGACCTCTGCAATTACAGATCTGCTATAGCTCGCTCGAATACAACTTGTATTTTAACACTCATACATCAATAAATAGTGTATCAACCATTGCGTGAAGTATTCGCTATATTCTACTATTTTCAGGAAAAGGTGTATAAGAAAACAATTGAAAAAGAACTTATTTGATTTAAATAGATCCTATGACAGTTTATATGGATTATAATGGAGCTAGGAAAGTTAAAAACGGATTAAAAAAAAATCTTATAATGTTTTATATCAACAAGTGATACTTTTCATATAGTTTCATGTGTTGCGGATCGTGTAGCGGTATTTTTTTTTTAGCGAAATCTTTCTTTCACGTTCAGAGAACGGGGCATTTACTAGCATCTTTTAAAGACAACCTCCATACCATTGGATGTAGATTTTGTCAGGCAATTACTACGCGCTGTGAACAAATCCACTATAAACACTGCTAACGGTTTCCGATTCATCTGGTTCAAGTCGACGGATATCAACGATGTGTTTGGTCTTGTGTGAAAACCAAAATAGCGAACAATTACTTCCGGTCCGATCCAAGAGGCGTTGATGAAATAAAAACACAAATCGGTCACCGATTCCCAGATTCTGATTTTATTTAACGGTCAGATAATGTTTTATCGCGTAAATTTTTGGGTCCAAAGTAATTTGAAATAGTTAATGGCTTGCAAAATTATATAAAGCTTTTAACAATTTGAGGTTTTCAGGCAAATAAAGTGATAAACGTGTTTGTCAAGGAAACAGTGAAATATCTAAAAGAACTGGCGCATGAATTAAGCAAACTAAAATGATCCGGGTATTACAAACATATGTTTTGTTAGACATACGATTAGTCGATAGACATTTATCAGGGAATACTGACCATTCAATGACAGAAATATGTTGAAATAAACACAATAAAGTATATATTATAGGCAACGAATAGTCAGAAAATGTCTAATGAATTTTAGAAAGAAAACCTAATGCGCATCCATAGATACTGTATACCTTGTTTAATTCGCAAACGGCTTTTTTCGACCAGCGTTATAATTTCCCAAATTTGTGGCATTCATTCCCCATTCACCCCCCTCATTCAGTTTATTTTGCAATGTAGTATTATCACTACGCATTCTTTTCATACTTACGCATGTTATGTGTTTGTAAAATTATACCAAGGATCGCGAATTTTTAGAAATCTAAACCCTTCAGAAAGAAATCCGGTACACAGTAAAAGATATATACAGTTAAATAAATTGAATACATTAAATGATATATAAATTCAGAAATCATCACAACTCACTGTAAAATTAACCCTTTAATCAAGTCGAATAGCCTTCTCTGTTTTTAGGGTGTAATGATGTTTAAGGTGTCTTTTGATTGTTAGCCTTTCCTAACTACTGGTGGAATTAAATGAAAACAGCCTCTTATAGTTGCATTTTCAGGTTCGAGTCCCGGGTGTGCCGAGATATTTTTCAAACATATTGATCGAAAGGTTGTTTCTAACCTTATAAAGGCAATGTGACGTTCAAGAAAAACTATCTATATAAATTCGACACGTCATAGTTGAGGCACACAAGAGAGAGTACGATGGGAAATACTGAGTCTAGTACTAGATTTCTTACACTATGCATACGATTGTGGTAATTATGAAGATGAGGTGTCAACAGGATTTAGTATACTTATCTACCACATGTACTCTGGGGGATAGCACGAGCAACCTATCATTGATAGGCGCTATCCTTTTACAGGGCTATGTGGTAAGCAGGTTAGTTCACTTAGCTCAAGTTCTGTTAGGCGCAAGTGGGTGCGCGGGTTCGAGTCCCGGGTGGGCTTAGATAGCGTTCGAACGTTTGACAAAGTGAATCACAAAAAGTTATCAATCAAACGTTCGTTGAAATTTCAGTTTGTCATATGTTTGCACACACACTGGAATAATGGCTCGCGCGGCGTTTGAACACGACTCCCATGAGTCATCAGCCTCCCACAGTAGGTCATGGTCTTTTCTGATTAATCTATCAAGTAAATAAATTGTTGAATTGGTTTACCATAATATAAGTTGTTTTTTTTAGTTAAATGCAGCTTTTGTTTTTTATCATCTTGTTTTTGACACTGTATCAACTCTATTGCTAGCTCAAAACACAAAATCATTTTGCCCGTCAGTCTGTGTGTAAAGGAACAGTGTACAGGAGGGGACTGGTAGCTACTAGATGTTAGATAAGAAACCAAAAAACAAAACAAAAAAACATGATATTTTCTCTTTTTAACGCTGTATGTGAATGGAATACATTGAATTATTGGTTTTTATCATCGTTCAATTGGATTCTGATATCAAACAAAGTATTCAAGGTCAATGTCAAGGTCAAATTGAGTTTGAAATCTTATTATTGATATTTGACCGTGAATGTAACCTCGAAACCAAAATTTAACGTTAGGGTTATTTTTCGAATTATTTTTTCTATGTAACAGTGTTGAGTTTTTTTAAGTCGAAGTATACCGCTTGTATTTCAAACTACATATTTGTGTTTAAGGAAACCGGAAGTTGAAACAATTCTCAGTATTTCTATCTTGAATTATTAATTTGACGGTAATAAGTTTCATATCAAAAAACTTATTAAAAGTGTTATCATACGGCTTTATATTGAGATCATTAGTTGTGGAGATAAAACGAAAATGGACGGCGGTCATCTTGAATTTATGATATAACTAGAGTTGCTTACGTACTTTTTGTGTAAAAACAACGCTTAATCACTACAGGGACCCTTCTTAACAAGAATAAACACAAAAACAACTTGATTTCTATAATTGCAAGGTTTGGCCCTAAACCACTGAACTATAATCAAAAGGCGTTCGACAACAAATAAGCTCGCAACAACACCGCTGATTGGAGTATGTGCTTTCATGTCTAAATATGCTACTAAATCAGACTCGGCAAGAAATCATCACCTTTCGACAACAATATGCTACAATAAATGAAAATTAACCTCGACATCGGGTCAATCCTTTCGAAAGACCTTAGGTGGTCCATCCACATTGAAAATGTCACAAAAAAGCCAGTTCGACACTAGGCGCATTGGGCACTACCTTTGCTAATGTCCCAAAACTGACATACGGTCAGCATACATAGCCCTCTTTTGTTCAACTCAAGACTATGCATCAACTGTTTGGGACCCGCACTTCCAGTCAGAAATTAACAAACATGGACGTATTCAATGCAATCCGGAAAGGTTTATCACATCTGATTACCAGTCTTGCAACCCTTGGTGTATGACTAACATGCTTCGAGACCTGGAAATGTCACGCCTTCAGACGGATCTCAGAAAGACACTCATCTACAAGGGAGCTTGTTGGTTAGTGCCGTCCATACGTCCTGGATGAAAGTAATCTTTACCAGTACAAAACACCGCAACATCAAAGCTATTTTTTTTCATAACTGGCATTTCAAAAAAACGTTGTAGCTTCAGCCAAACGCTCGCACGATAAGAGTTTTCCATGCCAATAGTCGCGTCTGACATTTGCAAAACTCTTTTTTCATGAAAACCATCTGTGAGGATTCAACTTGACCCTAACATCATAGCCTCACCAACAGTGGAGACATTTTGAGGCCAGCTTTGCATGAAGGTCCCAGCAGAGCACAAACCGAACGTTAGTCATATGTCAAAGTTGGTTAATTAAACGATAAAGATACAGAAACAGAACGCATGCCAATTTGATTCATCGGTTACTTCTTCTTATCAATAATTATATACTTTACTTTAAACGCCTTCAATCATTGTCATAACATGCATTAAAAGTCTTGCAAAGCACAAGGACGAGAATTGTCGCCTAAAGGTTTTCACAGCGCGCTTCGTTTTTATGTCAAATATATCACTCAGCACCTTTTATGCTTGTGAGTTCAAGCTTTCAAAGACAATCGCTTCAATCTTTAAAATCCTTATACTCCCATAAGATTTAATTTACCAGAAGTAGTTTTTTTCTATACCTCTTCAGACGTTCGTAAGAATAAATTATAGAGTATTGCCGACTAAAACGTTTTACAACACGCTTCGTTTTTGTCAAATTTATCACGCAGAGTTTTTACGCTTTTGACTTCAAGCGTTTAAAGACGATCGCATCAAACGTGTTTCTTTTGTTGCGCTCTGATGATTATGACACAATTTTATATTATTTTGTGTTCAAAACTAGGAAATGATGATATAATTATAGCATTAATACTTATAACATTGATAATAATAATCTTATAATTTTAACTTCGATTGAATGTCTTAAACATATCTTTCACCACTTTATTTACACATGCTGACACTTAAGATTTGCGACGGAAAATTAAACTGAATAAAAACATCAACGTATTTCAGACTATAATCCCTCAACATTATGGCTATGGGCCAGGTGAATCTACGATTATTTATTAAACTTTCACAATAATAATAATACTATTAGAATTATTTAGACGTTCACTGACTATTATCAAATACCCAGTTACATCCGGTGGATAGGAGGACGACAGAAAAATCGAAGAGATTCCCAGGAGGGTTTCGAACCCAGACCTTCCGTATGGTTAACGAGTGCACTAATAACATAACGTCTGCGCCCTCAAAGCTACTAAAAGCATAATTATTGCTGTTTAAAATATCGTTGCCAATAGTTTTCAAAAAATATTTTGTTATTTGTGAAACATGATGTCCTGAAAACTCTCAAATCGTCACAAGATGTCAAGGCCTTGTGCTGCACTTAGCTAATCTCAGCTTGTCCCTATTTTCGGAATCTGCTTTGAAGGTAATGTGTGTGAAGGATGCTTCATCCGAGCGATTTTCTGTTTTCTCTAATGAATTGATCAATTCGGGGTAATGAAACAGAATGTGTGTTCGGCATTTGTTTCAGAAGTGTGGAGTAACATATCATGCGATAACATGATAAGCTGTTAAGCATGTCGTTGAATTCCTTAGGCACCCATAATATTGAGTTTAAGTTCACTAGAAGTAGTTTGTTTAGACTTCTTCAGACAATTGGTATTTTGAGAATAAATCCATGTGCAATATCCTGCACAGTACATAAGTATCTCATTGAAATATTTTCAGAGTTTTATGGATGAGCTATTCCTGTGCCGACCATGGCCTTTCCCCCATCACTTGACCTTCTTCAAATTGTTAAACGCCTGATTTTATCAGGGTATTATCTCTATTTGTTTGAAGGAGGGACGCTTTTGACCCCTCAAACATATGTGATTTTTTTGTCAGAAAATCATAAATGTATTTGAAAATCAGGTTAAGATTAACAATTCTATGTAATTTCAATTCTCGATTAGCCTGCATCCTGCCAAACTATAGTTTTTACTTGTGTCAATTTTTATATTGGGTTTAATCTTCTATGTTTAGTACGAACAATTTAGCTTATAGAAGACTAAGTAAATCATCAAAACGTTACTTTCATTTAGTGTTTAAACCTCAACGAATGGATGATTTTTCTTTAAGCGATCAACATTTAGCGTTATAGATTTATAAGTTTTCATTGAAATAAGATATTATACAATGAAAGATAAGATGAACTTGAAACTGTCAATCTTAAAATTGTATTCTGAGTATGTCAGAAAACCAAGAAATCAATAGCTCGTCGTTAATGTAGAATCTCCAGTTCCTACCATGTAGTTACTATGTTAAATTATAATTATGTTAGACAGTATCAGACGTTTATGTTAGACAGTATCAGACGTTTCACCAAAGCACATCCGAATTATCAAAACTATTACAATTAAGTCCTGGCTACAAAGTTCCACTTATCGCAGTCCAGCCTGATTTCGATTTTTAAGGACATATTTTTGTACATCCTAATCCATATCTTACTTTGGCTATGGACATTTGTAAGTCACTTGAAAAAAACACAAGGAAAGATATCCTTAGCAAAATCAATTTCAGCGGATTGGTGTCCCCTTTCTCAAATATGGCCGCCGCCATGGTAGACAGCTCGCAAGCAGCGAATAATACAAAAGGTTGTCAGACATTACTTTTCAAAAAGTGTCACAATTGTTTATGTTTATTTGTTAGTTTGTGAGATAATTAAGCATTTTTGTCAGCCATTTAGTAGATTACATATAATTTCAGGTATGGATTTATAAAAACCGTCCTTTAAAAAACACTATGCTTCAGTGGCGGTGTTTTTTACCTTTGAATAACCTTCAAAAAATTTAAAGTACAAAAAGTGTAAGGATGCATTTATCCTGAAATGAATACAAATGATATCATTTACTACAAAATGTGCTCAAATTACATACAATGTATTGTACCTTATTTTGTGATGATTTATCCGCTACTTGTTCAAGACAATTGACATATCTTCGGGGAAAATATACTTATAATGTAGAACCTAATTGTGATCTTAAAAGAATTTATTGTCCCCGTTTCGTAAATGCATGGGAGTTTGAGAAAATATACAAGTACTCCCTCCCCCTTAGAATCATAAAACTTAAATATGACGTAAGTCTTACAGGAGACCCTGACATTTAATTAGATTATCCAATTTCAAATTAGGTCAGTGTAGTCTTGACAAAAGAGGAAAATTTGAAGAAAAACGCAAATTTCGCCTTTCTCTTTAAAATTTATAAGTATTTTCTTGATAACCATATTCTCTGATAGAGTAGAAAGTTCTGCCATGTTGTCTTTTTTAATGTGTTATTTGATGTGAATAACTAATTAAGCATATTAGAATAAATAATGAAAAAAAGGACTGGCTTACTATATACTGGTTTCAGTACCGATGCACTCTCGTCAGGATTTATGTTGACATTAGGTACTCACTGAAAAATCCACTTACATTAGATTAGTCTGGCACTACAAAAACAGGAAAGTCTGAAGAAAAAAATGTTCTGACGAGAGTACATCGGCACTTTTCATTTCAATTGATAAGTTATTCACACCAAATAACATAGCTGAAAAGACAAAATAATTTATAAGTATTCAAATGAGCTAATATTCATATTTTTACATACTCAAAATGTACATCTTCGTATCTTTATTTTAAAAACAAATGTTGTTCATCTAGCTTTTTTCAATATTCCTAGTTAGAAAAATCCTTCCAACTCATATCTTTTTAATAAATTGTTTTACTTTAACCCAAAACTCTATGTTGAAAAAGAAGGATTTTTTAAAAGCCTAAACCCTCTCGTGTAGAGAGTCCTTTTTATAACGCTTTTTAAAAAGGGAATATCCATATATCTTTATAAGAAATAACTTTAATTTGAACCCAAATGCTATGATTGAAAGGGAGGAATTTTGAAAACCAAGGATGAAATGATGAGGTATAATTAGAGACAGTGAATAGAATTTGATGAGCGCATTTAGTTCAAAGCTTCTTAGATGTAGTTTTCAAATAGGAATAATAGATATATTGAGTACAATCTTCATGATAATAACTTTGGTATCACATTTCTGTTATGTTTATAAAAGCTACAATACTACATATACAAATGTATTAAGAGGGTCGTCTGCCTGTCAATTTATATTTTTTCTTTGCTAAAAATTATATCCTGATTATGTCCATTCGTGATCGTAACACGCTACTGGTTTCAATAATATATGATACCCATCAACACCTATCTCATCTTGGTTAAACTTAAATTGTGTTCATCAAGCTTTTAAGCTTTTCTCAATATGCCAAGCTCAATACATCATTACCTGTCGTAAACATACTGATTTTCTTTCATTCTGTACATTAAAAAAGCATAAACCCTCTTGTGCTTAGTTCTTTTTAGAACGCTTTTTTAACACCAAAAAAAGGGAATATCCATATATCTTTAAAAATACATTAATTTTACCCCAAATGATTTGTTTGAAAAAGAAGGAATTTTGGACACCAAACTCGAAAGGATTGTGTTTAGTTAGAGACCATGAATTAAATTTGATGAGTACGCTTAGTTCGAAGCTTCTAAGGTGTAGTTTTCAAATAGTAATAAAAACAATATACTGATAACAATCCTTGTCAATTTTGTATCACATTTCTGTTGCTACATTTTAATAAAAGCTACAATTTGACATATGACAGTGTTATAGGAGGGTCTTCTACTTATCATCTTCTATTTTTTTCTTTATTTAACTTTCTATCCTGCTTATCTCCCTTTGTCAACGTAACACGCTACTGGTTTCAATAATATCTGGTACCCATCAACACCTAGCTCTAAAGATAAACAATTCGCCTTTGAGCTTATTGTAGCCTGTTCAAATAACCCTCGAATAGTCCACGATATCATGATAGAGATGAATGACTTTCAACAAAACCTCATTTGAGGCCGCCATTTGAGGTAAAGTCAAATCTAGATAGATAAACAGGCCGTTTCTAGATGTTTCCATCCACACTAAACGCTCCATCTAACCCTGGTAAGCACCTCCCCTCCCCCTGGTGCCACCATCCAGGCATCCCGGCGGCTGGCAGTGAGGACTAGCCGGCAATGTAACGGTGGTGCTGTGGTGGTTGTATCCAGTCTTAGGCTGGTCGTATTGATTGTCGGCTCATCCAGCCTGCGTCACCACTGGGTCCGGCCGCCACTACCCCTCAACTGTGTGAGGAGTCAATCTCCACAGACTGTGGCTACCTACCTACCAACTACCCGCTACACTCATATTATTACATTAAGAATTAAGGACATTTAACAACAATTTTCTATTTTGAGAAAAAAAACGAGACAAAAATGGAGACAAGTTCATGTGTTGGAATTCTATTCTTCGGACCTGTTAGTTCTTCGTGAGTTCTTCGATAGGATTGCCAAATAGGACAGGATTTCATACAAGCAGTGGTGTTTTATTGGAGGCGATTAAAATCGGCATTTAGTATTGTTAAAGTTGTAAGTATTACTTTGAGACGTTGAATATACGGTGCATTTATCACGTATTTATTCTTTTCCATTCAATGTCTTATACTCCATGGATATCATTGTGTCATGTGAATTGATTGTATGCTATGTGGTAAAGATGGATTGAATTATTCTTTTCATTTTTATTTTTTATTAATGTTAGTACATTTTTTCGAGGAACTCAACGCTTATAACGTTCATGCATTTTCTTATCTATATACGATGTCTTATGTGGATACAAATTCTGTGTTCAGCAGTCTGTGAGGAACTCAATAAGCTACTATATAATGTGTGAGAGATGCCTTATATAATGACATTCTCTCAGATGTTTGGCGTACTTATACGTCGTCGGAAATAAGTTCCAGCATGTCTTATTGGAATTTTCTACTTATTGGGTTTCCCATCTTTACAGTTAGTATAAGTAATATTAGAAGTATTCGTTTTAGTCGTGAAAAGAGTAGATGTAGTGATGTGATAGTGGTATTATAGTAGTAATGATAGTATTAAAACTGGTAGACGAAGGGGGAGTAAGTATGCGTAACCTATTCGTAGAAGACAAAATAGTAGAAGTTTTATTTAAGATTTATTATGTATCAACCAGATACAGAATTCTATATAGGAGCAGAAACGGAAGTAGTAAAAGAGGTTAAAGTAATAGTCGTCATTGTCGGCGTCGTCTCATGAAAACTGAAGCAATTTTAATTGTTTGCAATTCAATGCAAAAAGCTGAAAATGCACCTTTTAACATTGACTTAGGGTGTGTTGACCTCACATTAACATATCATCATTGCATACAAATGGTTTATGGATCGAACCCGACCATGTAAGCATATTTGTCGTCACACCATTACCCAAGTCAGCTGTCCTTGACGGGACGTTAATATGGAGCCTGCCTTTAACCCTTTTCTGTTTTTCGCGATTAGAAGACAAGTTAAAATTTCAACACTTACTTTTTAACCAGTATTAATTACAAAGGGTATATTTTTTTATTATAATTTAGTACTTTAAGCTTACGTGCAAAGTTATAGAAAGTAGAGGCCAAAGTAGATAAAGTAGAGAAAGTAGAGGCCAAAGTTACAAACCGGATGCAAAGCGGGTGTTCAGGAAGATATTTTACAATATTAGTGTATTCATATATATATTCATTGTATGCTGAAGCGTAAGGTGAGTCTTGTTATAAAACTAGTTTTTATTAATCATATTACGCGTTTGTCCATCACATGTTTGCAAAATACTTTATCACATGCACACCGAAGAACACGTTAAAGGCAAACACACATACAAACGTGGTCACTCATTCACAAATATTCAAAAGAATACGATACAAAAAATACCTTTATTCTCTCGATTGACAACTTAATTCAGACAGAGACACAATATTGTAATACACTCAGATATGTCGGCACATATGATCGATTCGTGAGTCATTGTTGCCAAGAGACAATGTCCCCACACGGCGCTCTGCATGAGAGAGTTCCTGGTTTGAACCCGACCAGTGCTGCTTGTATGGCTAACCGGCTTCGTCCTTGTTATGGATGTTAATGTTAGATCCGACCATCCAAATACCTTCATATGTTACAAGGGGCATACATTTTTTTTAAATTTAGTTTTATAGCTTACAACAGCTTATCAGCATGCAGAGGAGTCAATGGGAATTATTGGAAGATTTACCCCCCGACTTTCCATTACTCACGTTAGAAACGTTAAAAACTGACATTGAAAAGTACTCGGCAGAGTTCGTTCAAAAATGATTTAAAATTCATCAAAATACATAAGTCTTACTCGAAGTTTAAATTTGAACAACATGTTAAATACATTGTTTGAGATCAATGAAAACGGTTATCCAAAACGCGAAAATTGTTCATTTACAGTGAAAAATGCATAATGTATATGGCAACATCAACCATTATATTTGAAATGATAGTAAAGGGTATAATAGATATACATGAAATGAACAAATATGTACTGATTTGACAAGTACTGCAACACTTAAGAATAATAGTGTCTTAAAATAAACAGGCATTGGCGAGCGAGTAAGAGAGAGAGAGAGAGAGAGAGCGAGAGAGGGAGAGAGAGAGAGAGAGAGAGAGTGAGAG